>CAUYSK010078884.1:0-122092 GCA_963575035.1 Avahi laniger | reverse complement strand
TGGGCGAGCAGGTGAAGCTTTATCTGTATTCACAGCTGCTCCCCATCGCTTGCATCACTGCCCAAACCCCACTTCCTGTCAGATCAACATCAGCATTAGATTCTCATATGAGCTTGAACCCTATTGTAAACTGCACACCCGAGAGATCTAGGTCGTGAGGGCCTTATGAGAATCCAATGCCTGATGATCTGAGGTGGAGCTGAGACGGTGATGCCAGCGCTGGGGAGTGGCTGCAAATACAGATTGTCATCAGCAGAGAGGTTGGACTGCACAATAAATGTGATGAGCTTGAATCATCCTGAAACCATCCCCCTACACTGTTCCGTGGAAAAATTGTCTTCCATGAGACTGGTCCCTGGTGCCAAAAAGTTGGGGACCATTGCTTTAACACACACACACACACTTCTCTCCTTAGTACTGGCTGACTCCTTTGCCATCAATTAACAAATCCTCTCCTTGTTCCGATATTTAAGGTCCTACAGTTAGATTTTGTTCAAATCCTGGCTCTCTCACTTCCTGGATCTGTAACTTTGAACATGTCAGTGAGGTTACAGTCTACCTAGACAGTGGTTCTCAAACTTCAATCAGCATGAATCAGAATCACTTGGGTGGGGCTGGGGGTGTTGTTAACACAGAGACCACTGGGCCCCAACCCCACAGTTTCTGATTCAATAGGCCTGGTGTGGTGTGGGAGAATTAGAATTTCTAACAAATTCCCAAACGATGTTGATGCTGTTGGTCTGGAGCTCACACTTGGAGAACCGCTAGAAGGAAAAACGTTTTACCTTTTGTCTTAGTGATTGCAAATGGCCATAATTGAACTCTATGTCATAGGAAGCTATGGGAGTTTTAACTGTTTTTGAAACCAGAAAATGTATAGTAGTAACCCATTACCTTATCTAACGATTTACAGCTTTCACTTTTCTTTCACAAAGCCCAAGCATTATTAATAATAACAATAGCTAACAATTTTCATCAGCCCCACTCGATTTTAAGCTCAAAGAGACAGGAACCAATGCACCTCTGGAGTCTAATACACTGCCTGGCCCATAATGATTTCCCAGTCAATACTTGCTGAACACATGAATTTATGGAGTGCTTGCTATGTGCCAGGCATGCTGCTGTACACTTCATGGGCACTATTTCCTTCCATTCATCCTCAAAAGCATGAAGTAGGTTCTATCATTAGTCCTACTTTGCAGGTGGACAAATTGAGATCAAAGAAGTTAAGCGTCTCGCTTAGCTTGATAAATGAGAGTCATTTATCGGGAGGTGGCCAAGCCAGGATTTGACCCCAGTTCTACCTGACCCCAAGGCTGCCGCTGATTGTTCTCCAACGCAGCGGCCAGCAACCCGCCTGCCAAATTCTGCTCACCGCCTGTTTTTGAATGGTTTTACATTTTGAAATGGTTGAAAATTATAAAAAACAATCTAAACAAAAGAGTAATATTTCATGACACATGAAAATTGAAATTTGAATTTCCATGTCCTTCCATAAAGTTTCATGGGAAGCCAGCTATGCTCACTTGTTGACGTGTGTTTATACATGGCTGCTTTTGTGCTAAAACTGCAGAGTCGATTTGTTGCTGCAGAACCTACGTGGCCCACAAAGCCTGAACTATTTCCTGTCTGGCCCTTTACAGAGAAAGTTTGCCAGTCCCTGCTCTCGGGGTTCATATTATCCTGTGCATAATGTGAGATTCACAAGGAGAAGTCGCTCCAGGTGAAAGTCATCACAATTAATCGTTTCTTTTATGTTTTTAAATAACACCCTGTTTCAATGAGCTGCCTACAATCCCGCCATTAAAGCTTCAGTGTTTTGGCTTAATGCTGGCTTCAAGTAGCGCTTTGCAAGAAGCAAATACCCCTGAGAGTGGTAGCTCATTATTTGGTTAATAACAGTGTAAAGAAAACAGTGTGGTGTTTAGCAAAAGGCAATGGTCCAAGGAAAAGGCCACCAATATTCCCAAATGCTGCACCGTCTAGTTTTCCAGTCTAATTTCCCAGAGTGAAAGAAGCTGCGTGGCCCAGGCCGTGGTATAGAAAATGTTCCAGCCAGGCCGAATTCCCTGGTCTCGGGCAAGACGTGTTGGAGACTTACTTATCCTATTTGCTGGATTCCAAAGTATCAAAGATAAGGATTAGAATGGTCAAGTTCACACAGAGAATTGTTGATCGTGTTCTATCCTTTTAAATATGTGTAAGTCACAGAAAGCTCTGCAGTCAAAAATATTGACTGCATTGATCTCTGCCAACCACAGACGCGGCCAATGCGGGCTGCAGTGAAAGTCTATGAAATACTTAAAATAAAGATATTATCTGATGGGAGATGCTTGCTTCCCTCCCCGCCCCCACCCCGGAAGCAATTTCAAACTGAAAATGCACGAATGCCAGTCAGCACGAGGAAAAAGTACTTTTGCATCTCCGCCGTAACATCAGCATGCGGGCCTCGAGTTCCGTGGCAGCAAGAATACAAATTTCTGCAGCACGCCTGGATTTTACAAGGAGTGTGTTGGAGTGAATCGCATTACGAGGCCCGGTGAGCAATGCTGGTTTTCTTACAGAGAGCAGACCCTTTGTCATTCAAAGGAAACAAAGACACTGGAGATCAAGAGCCCGCGTTTTGCACATGCAGCCCGTGTTCTGGAGCACGGTATGTATGCATCATTCCCTTCCTTGGCTGATCGGCCTTCTGTTCTGCAAAGTGAAGCACCTCCTCGGGCTCAGCGCCTCTACTGAATGTTGCAGACAGCATGTAAGCCCTGAAAAAGCCACGGGGAGAGATGGACATCAGCTGGAAGGCCTCTTGGTGGCAAAGATTTTCATCTTGTTTATCTTTCTAAGAGCACAGGGCCAGGCACGTCGTAGGGGCTTCCCCAGTCTTAGTTAAATACATGACCAGAGGAATACACTGACTGTGATACGAGGAAGGCTAAGGCTCTCCTTAAATGCACCCAAACCTTCTGGAATTTGATGTGTGAACACCCGTCGAAGATATTCCGACGGCATCAAAGCTTCACCTGCTGCCTCTACTTTATTGTTCAGGGCCTGGCAGCTAGGACAGCTGTCTCGTCCTGTGTGATGACCCAGATCCAAGGAGTGGCAACAAATGAGTCCTAAACTCTCTGCAGACAGGGCAAGAGAGCCTGGCACCAGCAGTGCACAGACTCCGCCAGGTGGAGAGACGCTGTAGGAGGGGAAGTGTCGGCATCCTGGACTGGAATGCAGCTTTTCTGGGAGAAGAAGGAAGAGTTGCTGGGCTTAGTTCTGCTCGGCCTTGACTGACACCACCGTGCTGGGCAAAGGGTGTAAAACAACGATGTTGGCAGGAAGGGCAGCTTGGCACAGTTGGTGCGAACATAGGCTTTGGAGTTAAACATTCATTCATTCATTCAACTAATATTTGTCAAGCACCTACTATGTGTCAGGCACTGGTACGGTTGTGAAAAAGCTGAGTAAAGTGCTGCTGTTGTAGAATTCTTGTTCCAGGGGAGAAAGGCAATACCTAAATATTCATGTTTATTGAGTGTTTACTACATGCCAGGCATTGTCTCCAGAACTTTGTATATACAGAGGAACTGGACACAGAGAGGTTAAGTGACCTGTCCACAGTCACACAGCTAGGAGGTGGATCTGAGCTGGAGCTGGGTCTGAACCCAGGCAGTCTGGATCTGAAGTGCCCGCCTGGAGCTACGGTGTTTCTCGCCATTTATAATTTTTGCTTCTGGGCACTATTTTCCTGCCACTATTTACACCAAATTTTTTCTTTGCCTTGACTCACAATTTTTACTTAAATCCAGTGAAAAACCACATCATAAACAAAAGCCACTCCAAATCACAGTAGGGTCCATAAAAAAAGAAGGAAAAGAAAAAGAAAACTAGTTGTATTTTTCATAAAAAGAGGATCACTGTCACAATGAAACGCAGTAACAAGAAAGCCATGGCATTAAAATCCTTGCTAGACGTGTTGCCTGTAGAAGGCTCAGAGCCCCAGGCCCGCTCTTCCTCTGCAGAAAGGGGAGATCGCAAGTGTTAGGGGGTGTTAGAATCACATCAGCACAAAGCTCGCTCTTTGACTTCAACAGAAAAGATAAAAGATAATTAAAAAGGAAATATCCTACTCGAGTATCACGTAAAATTACCCGCCGTCCCCCAGGTTTATCCTTCTTTGAGGGAGACTGAAGCGAGGCGCGCTCCAGAGCCCGTGGGCAGGAGACCTGTTTGTAGCACGCTGCGTTTTGCTGGGTGAGACCGTGCGCCTGCCCCGAGTGAGGAAGACGTCGTTCCAGTTCAGGGTTATCACCATGAAGCAGTTGGCTGGTCAGTTCCGGTGCTTGATAAACTTTCCTCTAGGCAAATTAGAAAAATACGTCCCATTAGAAGTGAGATTTCCATAAAGCTAAGTTTATTGGATTTAAAAGACTCTTTCTTGATCTGAAATTTAGCCGACAACACGCATTCCACAATATTTGTGCAGCAACCACCATATGCCACGACTTGGGTGGGCAATGTGCTTCCAACACCGAGATTTGTTCCCTCTTACTTTGGAAAAATTACAATGTCCTCCCCTTTTGTCACAAAGTAATCACAGTAATCCATCCTTCTTGTTTTGTGTGTCCATCCACAGCAAAATGTAAGTGTGAGCCCCTGTGTAGTTTCCTTTCCTTTTTTATTTTCTGGAAATGTCACCAGTCTGTCCATTATATCCCCAAATCTGGGAACTCCTGTAATAGGTGGTTCCCTCTGAGCGCAAGGATGTTGGCATCCATTTGAGTGATTCTTTGCAGAAATTCTTGCAAACATAAATGCCAAAGGAGCCAGCAGGTGACACAGCGAGGGCAGGGTGTGCAGAGACCAAATAAGCTGAGTACCGATGCCTCGTCTAAACGGGTTGCTGCACCTCACCTCTGCGGAGTTGTTGCCATGGGAGAATGTGCATCTAGTGATGCCCAATCTTAAGTTGTGTCAAGAGAAGGCAAAAGCTTGATCTTCGTGCTCGGTCCCCGTGAGCTGGATCTGGTAGATGGACCATACGAGGGCTACCACCCCCAATCCCTTTTTCTCATTAACCAGCTTGCCTTAAGCCACATACCAAATGCAGGTGATAAAAGGATGGAGCAAAAGGTATTAGTTCACCATTTAAAAAAAAAAAATGGATAGAGCAGGATGTCATGGCAAGAGCTTGCACTTTGGGTCGGGGAGCCTGGGCCCTTGCCATTCATAGCTGGGTAACCTTGAGCAAAAAGGACAACCTCTCTGAGACTCTGTTTTCCTATCTGTAAATCAGAGATTTTTATCCTACCTAGCCGATTTTAGGTAAGATTAGAAATAACGTCCAGTTGGCCAGGCACAGTGGCTCATGCCTGTAATCCCGGTATTCGGGAAGCCAAGGCGGGAGGACCACTTGAGGTCAGGAGTTCAAGACCCGCCTGGGCAACATAGTGAGACCCCATTTTTACAAAAACTAAGAAGAAAAATTGGCCAGGAATGGTGGTGCATTCCTGTAGTCACAGCTACTTGGAGGCTAGGTTGGAGGATCGCTTGAGCCCAGGAGTTTGAGGCTGCAATGAGCTATGATCGAGCCACTGCACTCCAGCCTGGGAGACAGTATGAGACCCTATCTCAAAAATTAAAAAAAAAAAAAAATTAAGAAATAATGTCTAGTGTCACAAAGTAGAGGACAGCGATTTTATTTCATAAGTAAAAGTCTTGGGTCCAGCTCTTCTGGTCTCATCCCCCACACTGCACTTTTGGGGGCCGCTCGCTGGCACTTGCTGACTTTCTGCCTCCTCTTGAGCCTGCGAAAGGAACGGCAGAGGGCCATGCCCTGTGACCATCTAAGGCTCCTCAGTGCCAAGCTGCCATCAGGGAGGGCCCTGGGACAAATGCAAGGAGCCGAGACTGTTTCTGGGCCTGGCTCCTCTTGAGCTCAGAATAGTAGAAAGCAGTTTTCTTGGCAAGAGGTTAACACTCGTTTAAACTCCAACCTAAAAACATCACGACCCATTCACAGAAATGAAACATCACCCTGCCCTCTTACTGAAGCTGGAGTGTGCAGGCCCAACTCAGCAGATGCGCCTAGAGTGGGGGTCCCTGGAGGAAGGTGACCAGCCTTCCCAGTTTGTCCAGGAGGAAGGGAGTTACTGGAATGCCAGACTTTCAATGTGAAACCAGGAAAGTCCCAGGCAAACCGCGACAAGTTGGTCACCCCACATAAGATTCTGATTGAAAGAAAACACTGGACTGGAGAAGAGTGTCTCTAACTCTAAAATGTCAGGACTGGACTCTAGGTGTGTCCTTGGCAACCCCAGCCACTTCTCGGGGTGGCTCCGAGCCAATGCTTGAGAGCCAGAGGTTGGCAAACATCTGCCAAGGCCGGCACCACACATCACCAGTTGTCTTCCCCACTGAGCCAGACTTGGCCCCAGAATCTCTCTCATCGTAGTGTGCCAGGTGACTCTTACAAAATGACCTTCCTTGGTTCACAGGGTGGCGTTAATTTGCCATCTTCGCTTGAGTCCCTGCATTCTACCCTGCGATGTCTAAAGAAAATACTATCAAATATTTGTTTGATAAATAACTGAATGAATGAATAAATGAATGAATGATGCAGTTAACATTTAATGGAAAAATAAATATATGAACAAATAAATAAGTGCAAGAATAACTTAGTTTCAGTTTAAAGGATGCCTTCCTTCCTTCCTATCAAAGCCTCCCGTTTTCATTTCCTCGGAGGGCTTTATGACATTCTCTCGATCCCGCTGTGTAAGACCTAGTGACCTGGGGTGAATCCCGGGCTGCAGAGGCAGAAAGGCGGGGGTTTGAGTCCTAGCTCTGACCCTCGGCACCTCCTCGCCTCTCCCGACTTCCACACGCTCATCTGCACGCAGGGTTCCAAGAAGACACTTCCCGGTTCCTTTGCTGACATGCCGTGGCCATCCCTCCAGCAGCTCCGTCGCCCCTTCCCCAGGAAACGCTTTCGTTTGAACTCAAGCCTTCCTGAGAATGATTCCACCCACAGAAATGGTTCCAGTAGTGGGAAGTTCAGGTCCTGGAACAGAGATATACGAGTTGAAGGGAGGTTTGTGTGCCTCTGAATCACACAGAGAGCAGACAGCCGCCTTCGCTGCACACGGCACTGGCCCCCCTACAGTGGGCAGGTCCAGCACAGAAGCTCCAGGTGGGAGGGGTGAAGGAGGCAGATTCCTTTCCATCCTCAAAGCTCCTGATCACATGTCACCTCCTCCATGAAGCCTTTGCTGACCTTCTCAGGCAGAGCTGGTAGCTCCTCCTCCAGTGATCCCGTGGCACTTTGAATGTCCCTCTACTAAGATTTCAGTGCCTTACAAATGCATTCCACCTGCCATTCTCCTCTGTCAGACCAAGAACGCCTGGGAGCAGGGATCATGTGCTCAGGGCTCCGCCCTACGTGGGCAGCCAGTTTTGTGCTCACCAAAATTGGCTAGTTGAATTCATAAACTAACAAATGAGCAAAGTATAATAATAATAATAATTAATGGAGTGGCAACAGTCAACACAGGTCCAACCAAATGCAAGGATTTGGCAGAATTTCTGAGGCTAATAATTAGGGAAAAGACTTGCCACGTGGCGTGGAATAACCCAGAAACAGTGTTTGGTCTTGGTTAAACTGTGTTATGAACACAGGGACTGTGAAAATGGAGATCCATGTTTTTCCACTGGAAGCGTCTTATTTTTCCATGTTTTTCTTGGTTTTAAACACTTATGTTCCTTGTCACTTACCCAAGTGGAGATCTCCGGCAGTTCATTAGTTGTCTTGGAGAACTGTTCTGTGCAATGTCACCTGGCCTACTTGCATCTTGGAGGGGAGGGTTTGTGATAACAAGGGTGTTTTCATGACCTTCCCTGAAAATCTTGATCTAAAATGATAATAATAATATCTATGCTGCATTTTATAAAAAATATTCATGAATAATCCCACTCTGTGTGTAAGTAGTTCAGATCTCAACATATACAGACTTATCTTCTGTAACTTATGCTCTTTATTCCTGAGGTGCACACATAAGAGAGATGAAGTAATGTCTCCTTTTTGCGACGTTGATGAGACAGAGTAATGTACACAGGAGTATGTCAAACATGGAGAACTTTTCCAGACACCTGTGCCCTGGCTGATAAACAATTGGTTATTGATAAGCCATTGATAATTTATTATTCTCCATATAGAATCTGTGGCAAAGCATTTTCTTTTCTAATTTAGTGAGGAATTAGCATCTTTCTATTCTGATCATAAGAAGATTGAAAGTCGTGTGGTCCCTTTTTTCCAGGAAGGGAAGCTCATATCCAGACTGAATGGTGAATGACGGATTCTCATTCTTATCATTAGGATATTTGTTTTCTCTTCCTTCATTAGCATATTTATTTTTTTTATATGTCACCTTAAATCTTTCTGTAGCTGGAGGTGGAATATCAGTAAGGAAAACTGTATGCTTTAAAGCCATAACCTTAACCTGCTTGATATATACTTCAGAAATTTCACATCCACCAGTGGCAGGGTGTAAAGAGTTAATTGAGGCAGCAATTAAATACATCATTATTGATAATTTCTAGAAGATGTTACGCTTCAGGACTTTGGCCAGGAATGTGTCACCCAGATAAGCATCATTTCTCCTAGAAAACCCGGTTCTACCATTCACTCAAGATCTGACTATTACCATCATAAGGGTTTCAAGCTTAATATAAAACAGGAATGTTTCTCATCACTTGACTACATTTGCCAAAGAACTTCAACTTCTGTCTCCTTTCCTGTTGAACTTTAAAAACCAGAGAGGCAACTGTCTGTTGAGACTGTTTTGTCTAGAGCAGGGTTTGCGGCAGGAATCCAGCGTCATAAGCTTCCATTCTTGGACCCCAACTCGAAACTTCAGGAAGCACCTTTATTGTACCTTGTTAATTGCAAAATTAACTCTAAAATAAAAGGGTCTGTATTCTCTTTGCTTCCTACCAGGCAGGATGTACAGAGGCAGTGATCACATGCAGACCCAAGGCCCATATTTCTGTGATCCAGCACTGAAAACCGTTTACGACTGAATTTAACTCGGGAAAGCTCTGGCTTCCCTCTGATCATCCATATCAATTTCAGCCTCACGATTCTGGCATTTGCTGGCACAGCTGACCACAACCCCACTGCAGTGACTAACTAGATAATCATCCTCGTGTGGGATTCGGTTATAAACATAGGCCCCGCATCTAGACTAATTATGTGGATAATGCTTGCGCGGAGTAAAGGGGAAAGGTGCCAAATTCTGGAATATATTCTAGACAGTTTTCTGTATCTTTTGTAAAAACAAACGAAGAAATCAGCCAAAAACCAGCAAGTACCTTATTTTTTAATAATATAAATAACAGACATCCACTGAAGGAAAATTAATGCATACAGGAAGAAAAGAAAGAGGGAAGGAAGGAAGGAAGGAAAGAAGGAAGGAAGGAAGGAGGGAGGGAGGGAGGGAAAAGTAAATGCTAATTTTCATCATTAACATTTCAGCACACATTGATGTTTGCTACACAAATTCTAGATCAGGGTTAACAAACCAAGGCTCTCAGGCCAAATCCAGCCCATTGCCTGTTTTGTAAATAAGGTCCTATTGGAACACAGCCATGACTATGCATTTACATATTATCTATGGCTAATTTCATGATACCATAGCAGAGTTGAGTAACAGAGACCATATGGTTGACAAAGCCTAAAATATTTACTATGTTATTTGGCCCTTTAAAGAATAAGTTTGCCAGCCCCTGATCTAGACTTTTTGTCTCTACATATTTATCCATATGTAGAGTATGTATGCACATTTTTTTTACTCTTTGGCTTGAAATAATTATAGATCCACAAGAAGTCACCAAGAAATGTAAAGAGAAGCCCCATGCACCCTTCCTGAAGCTTCCCTAAGTGTTTGTGTAACTACAGGACAATATCAAAACCAAGGCTAGTTCAAACTGCACCAGTTTACCTGAAGTCATTGGAGGCTTTTTAAAATTACAGGGATATAAAATAGGATGCCTTTAAAGTTAAGAGTGACCATAATGAAAAGTCCACAGCTGACAGAGTGGAGGGAAAAAGACATGAATATACTTAGCACATCCTGAGAACCCTCTCAGAGCCCAATATGACCCAACGGTACTGAGAAACCAGGACTGTCTCCTCTGCACCATTAGTCACTTCCAAATCACTGCAGCCAAGACTTTTGGGTGGAGGTTTTATGTTTCATTTTCTCCTAAACTTGTAACCCTCTCCACTTCCTCTGTGCTGCACCCCCACCGTCTTGATACTTAAAAAAATGTGCATGAAACACGACTGGGGAATCAGAGACGACAGCGCAATGATAAGGTCCAGAAAGTCGCAGCCCCTCCGAAGCGAGTGATTAGAGAGAGAGGTGATGTTTGGCTTATCCAGATATGTTTACCTGACATCTGTCTGGGTGTCATCCGAGTATGCAGGCTCCCTCTCCATCCTTCCTGGCAAGGGCCCGGCCTCGGTATCAGACACTGTGTGGGATGAAGTTCTCAAGCCTCGACAGCTAAGAAGAGAAGATGCCAGGGTGTCTGGCAAACTGTCGGAAGAAGGAAAAACATCCCTGCTATGAATCCAGCTTGCTGTGAATTACATTATAGCTCATTTCCCCATGGACAGAGTTACGAGTGCCCACGCGGGTTCTGGATGCACTGATGTTCGAGTCTCGTGAGGCTGGGTTGAGGGGCCTGGGCTGTGGGTGTTTGGGAAATGCATGAATGCAGTTGGTAGGGAATGGCAACAAAGTTTTGTTTTGTTCTGTTTTTATCAAAGGCTATTTGAGGAGCTACAATTGTAAAGCAGTGTGCTCTGAGAAATGTAATAGGGCGGCTGGAACGCAAGTTAGTAACTAACCAGAGAGAAACCAAGGAAAGTACTAAATCCTCTTCTGGCCTCCAGAGGACCGTGCGCAGAACGCAGACAGAACCGAGGTGCCAGGTTCTTCTTCCAGGACCTGGTGGGAGCCAGAGATGTGAGTGGGCACAGCAGGGCCTGGGGGACCAGTCCCTGGCACAGGGTGGCACTGCCATCCGTGAGTAATCCCTGGGGGCTGAGGTGAGAGCACTAACGGGAGAGCCAGGCACAGAGAACGGAGGAAGCAGGGGGTCGGCACCAAATCTGGGTGCGGTTGTGTCAGAGGTCCCCTCCTGGGGCTCAGGAGGGTCAGTCACTCAGCCAGATGATGAATTCGTACCATAATCGTCAGAGTGCCCGCAGGAGACAGAAGGCAAACTCAAATTGGGGTAATTTTTAAGGGTTGCCACACCAGGACTTTTCTCTGGCTGGGGTGAGGGAATGAGGGGGAATCACAGGGACAGGCAGGAGCCCGATCTTAGCGGCAGTGGAGCTGCTGCCACCTCTAGGCTTGAAGGGACAAGGGGAAGGAGTAGTTCTTGGAATCTGTAAATATTAACAGAAAGGCATTCAGAGAGAGGGACAGTGACACCAGTCAGGGAGCAGAACCAGCGCGAGGCCAGTGTGCGGGGAGGAAGCCAGAAGGACAAACGTCTTCACCCCCCACTCCAGGCTCTGGCCAGGGCTCCCATTGACGGGACACAGGCAGAGCCAGAGGGCAAGGTGCCTTCTGGGCAGAAGGCAGGGTGGGACGGCAGGGAGTGGAGCCATATGGCCCCAGTGGACGATTCCAGCTCAGCTGCCAGGTGCCAGGCCCTGTACTGAGCATGGGACACACCAGGACACTGAACAGGGATGATCCTGCCCTTGAGAAGCCTGTAGGCACGTGGGGAAGGCCAACTGGCCATCAACAAGTCATCGTGACTGAGCTGAAGTGATGATGAGGTCCCCGTGCTCTGGAATCACAAGGAGGGCCCCTAGCCTAGTCTTAGAGGTCCAGAAAGAAGCCTCTAAGGCCTGGGCATTCAGTGGAATTAAGAATGTATTTGCCAGACAAAGAACAAGGAACAGCATTGAAGGTACAAGGAGTAGCATGTTCAAAGGTCCCGGGGTGCAATAGAGCATGTTTTAGGTGAGAGAGAAAAGAGCAAGAAGAATGAAAAATATGATGGCAGAACACAGGAGCTGGATCACACAGGGCCCTGTAGGCTTTTTAAAGAATCCAAACACAATCCTGTAGGTGATGAGAAGAATCCAAAGGATTTTAAACGCAGAGTGGATCTTAAAGGATCTCCCTGGATGTGCCAGCATGGCCATTAACGCATGGAGGCAGAAGCAGCCTTTGCTGGGGGAAAGAAGCAGGCAGCTCTGAGGACAGGTTCATGGGGAAATAAGAAGGAGGGTATATTTTGCATCTGAACTAATATTCAAGGCTCTTGCTTGCTCTCAGCTACTGAAAGAGCTGGCTGGGAGGGCAGAGAAAGTGCGAGTGTGCGCGTGCGTGCGTGTGTGTGCACAGGCGAGTCTGCAGCAGGGCGTGTAGGAGAGAAGCTGGAAGCAAAATGGGATGAGGTGAGACGGGAGATGCCCAGGGAGGCCTAAGTGTGCTGAGCTGAACCGAGCAGTGATCAGCTTGTATACCAGGTACTTCCTTTTCCTGTGTAGCTGCACTCAAGAGATCTTGAGCTGCAAGACCGGAGGACTAAGAGGAGACCTGCTGGCAGTCGCCAAATCCTGGGGCATATGTCACATGAAAGGGGACTCAGCTTGTTTCGTGTGCCTCAGATGCAACAGGCTTTTCCTTCAAGGACACCGGCCTGCAAGACCTGCTGCCTCTGGCGCCTGCCCGGCCCCTCCCACCTCTTCTTTCCTTCCCTGTAACAGGCCAGGATCTTCCCTTCCTTCAGCTCCTGCGTTAACTACACGCGTGTGTGTGACTCTCTCCCCTAGGTCTTCCCAGGGCTGCCTCCTTCTCAGAACCGGGGTCTTGGCTCAAAGACGTATCTCCCTCTTCTAGACCATAAGCTCCACGAGGGCAAGCGTGGTATCTGCCCTGCTGGCTGCTGTATCCCCAAGATCTACAGTAGGGCTTCACGCATTATCAATGCTCATTATTTTGTTGATTGAACAAATACTCTGAGCTTTGCAAAGTCTGATTAAACTGCCTAGAAGGGACTGAGTTTCCTAATCTTGGAGGTAAATAAGCAGAGACTAGTTAATTAGAGAGAGAGTTGTGTATGATACGAGGAAAGAAGCTAGACCGTTGATTTAAAACACTGTTAGAAGCCTTTGAAGAACAATTATATAAAGCAAATTCTGAAAAGGGCAGGAGGGAAGGTCCCGGCTGAAGGGAGGTTGGGTGGCCCAGAGCAATCCTCCGGGCCTCTGCCGAGCACGGTTCCAAAGCCTTGAACTACGTAGTCCTTGTTTCCTTCCACCCCAGACACAGTGGCTCCATCCCCATCACGGGTAGGAAGATGACTCTTGCATCTGCATTTGGTGGCCAGATAACAGCCTCCATCCCAAGGACCATATCACTGGAAGACAAATCTCTAGACTACAAGTTTCACAGTGGCAGCCTAAGGGAAATGTGGACCACAGATTGGCCCACATGACATTTGCAATGTTCTTGAATCAGTGGCCAAAGTCTAAATAAAGTCTGTGCATCCAAATATGCCCACTCAGCAGCACATCTGTTCATCCCAGGCCCACATTCCCTGTCATTCAGTTATTCATTCAGCAAAACATTTGTTGATATAATGAACAAACAGATACAAATGTCAACCTTAAGGAGTCTGCATTCCAAGGGTGAGACACAGATAATATATAAGCCATAGAGTCCATGAGATAGTAAATGCTGAGAAAAATAGGGAAGGAAAAAATATTCGTTAGTGGGAGGGGAACAGGTGAGGTCAAGACATATGGTGTTTACCAGGGTGGTTAGAGAAGGCTTCATGGTAAAAGGAGTCATTTGAGCTAAGACCTGAGGCCATACAGATATGGGAAAAAGAGCATTCTAAGTGGGGGACAGCAAGTGCAAAGGCCCTGAGGTGGGGGCATGCCTGGCATGATCTAGGAACAGCAGGGGGCCAGTGCGGCTGGAGCAGGGTGAGCGAGGCAGGAAACCCGAGGGCCGTGCAGTTGGAGAGGAAATGGGGAGGGTCTGGCAGGCAATGCCGCTTCCAGGGTTCTCTTCCACCAAGGGGGGAAATCCCTGATATCGTAAGGAATTTGGCTTCTACTCTGAGGGAAAGGGATTTTGAACAGAGGAATGGAGTAGATTTACCAACATTTTTAAAGGCTCATATGTTGGGAATGAACAGGAAGCAGGCAAGAGTAGACTCTAGAGACCCGTCAGGAGGCTGCTGTAAGAGGTGCTGATGTCTTGGTCCTATAGTTCTGAAAGTGTGGTTCCCAAACAAGCATCAACAGCATCACCTGGAAACTTTTTTGAAGCAAACTCTTGGCCTCACCAGAGACCTACCGAGTCACAAACTCTGAGGATGGAGCCAGCAACCTGTGTTCAAACAAGCCCTTGAGGTGGTTCTGATGCACGCGAGAGTTTGAGGTCCACCACTGCCTTGGACTAAGATGTTATCCCCGGAGGTGGTGCAAAGGGCTCAGATTCAGGGTATATTTTAAATATAGGCTTGGACAATAGGGAAAGGCTCAATAGTGTGGTTCCTGAAGACGGGATCTGGGGCCTCCAGTTTGCCACTGGCCTCACTCAGCCATTTAAGTTCCTCTCTGAACCCTGCAGGCACTTGACTTTGCCTCCTGACATAGACCTTTGGATGAAAGAGACAGAAATCTCAATGCTGGGAACCCCAAAAACTTTTTCTGTTAGAAAAATTGCCTTAGGCCGGATGTGGTGGCTCACGCCTGTAGTCCTAGCACTCTGGGAGGCCAAGGAGGGAGGATCATGTGAGCTCAGGAGTTCAAGACCAGCCTGAGCAGGAGCAAGAAGACCCCATCTCTACTAAAAATAGAAAAATTAGCTGGGCATGGTGGCCCAGGACTGTAGTCCCAGCTACTTAGGAGGCTGAGGCAGGAGGATTGCTTGAGCCCAGGAGTGTGAGGTTGCTGTGAGCTAGGCTGACACCATGGCACTCTAGCCCAGGCAATAGAGTTAGACTGTGTCTCAAAAAAAATACTGATACTTAACTTAAAAAGAAAAATTGCTTTGAGTCATTTTCTTTTGCTTGGAAGAATCATCTCGATCATTCTTTTTTGGAAGTGTGGGAAGGAGAAAGAGAACAGTCTGTACTGAGGTTGCGGGGAAGGGTGTCGAGGAAAGGAAGGAACAAATGGCTTCCTTTTTCCAATCTGGCCCTCCTTCCCCAGGGGGAGCACTCGGGGAACCTGCTGTTACCTCTCACAAGCGTGAGAGGAAAATCACTTCCCAACCTCATCTGCCAGGCGGCAAGAGTCTTAGCTGCAACCTGCGGTTCTAAATGTGGCTCTTATCAAACACCACGGTCACATTAAGCCCAGACAGTGACCCATTCTGTCGCCTGAAAGAATCCACAATTAACATGGGGAGTCTAATCAGGATATTAATGGGTTTGGTTTTTAATTCCTCTAATATTTTCATCAGTTAAAAAAAAAACTCATTTCAACCTGCGTTAAGCTTGGAAAGTGGATTCTGTGGGGTGAGAAGTGATTTGGGAAGCTTTTATTTTCTCTTCAGGTAAAATGCAAGTGTATGGAGCATTCGGTTTGTTTTAAAAGAAACCTTATTAAGAAATGAAAGGCTGAGTCTGAGACCACTTTGTTCACGTGGTGGCTGAGCCGCGGGAGGGCAGAGAGGGGTGTGGGGAGCAGAAATGGCACCACCGAGGAAGGCTGATCTCTCCGCAGTTCCTCTCCAGGGCTGGTAATCTCATAGTTTCGAGCCCAGGGAGATAAGGCGCACGCATGTCGCACACTCCAAAATGTACAATACATTAAATCGAGCCAATATTTGGTTTGCAATTAGTGCATCTTATGAAATCTAAGATGCTGCAGATTCTAAGATGCGCCATTATTTAGGTCCCTCTACAGAAATAAAACAAAAACAAAAAAAGCTATGAATTAATTGTAACATCTCACGGACTGGAAGATGCATTCTGATTTCGGTGATGCCCGGAGGCAGACTGTCTACACTGGGGGGTGAGCCCAGTGAGGCCAATACGTGCCCACGTTCTTTCTGTCGCTTTCTGATCCATCAGCCTGAGCCTCAAGGCCCTGTCCTCAGGTTTGTCACTCACGTGGTAGCAAGATGGCAAATGCATCTCATACCTCACATGCACCATGCGAAAGGAAGAAGTGTATTATCAGTCAGGATTCTACCATGGAAGAAACAGAACCAGTTGGAGACCTCTCCCTTTCTTTTTCTCTCTCTGTATATACACTACTTACATATACATTCCAATACTTATGTAAATAAACCATATACATATATAGAGATAGAGAAAGATTTACACAAGTGTGTGGCGTGGCTGGGCAAGTCTGAAATCTGTAGAGCTGGCCTGCAAGTGGGAAACTCACGGGCAGAGGCTGAAGTTGCGTTCCCTCGGTGACGTGTCTTCCTCCTCAGGGAAACCTTGATTTTGCTCTGACAGTCTTCGACTGATTGGATGAGGCCCACTCACATTGCCAAGGATGTTCTCCTTTACTAAAAGTAAGTTGATTGTGGACTTTAACCACATCTGTAAAACGCCTTTACAGCAACACCTAGATAACTGTTTGTTGTATAACGCGGTACCGTAGACTTAAGAAGTTGACGCACAAAACCAACCAGCAAAAAGACTGATGTGACCAAAGACCATCTCCTAGCAAGGTTTTGCCTTTTGCATCAGGGAAGGATCCATTCCTCACACATTCCACTGGACAGATCCTGTCACACAGGCACCTCCAGCTGCCAAGGAGGCAGGAGGTGAAATGTGTCGTTTTCAGCCACCGTAGGAGGGAATATAGATGTATGTGTGTGTGTGTGTGTGTGTGTGTGTGTGTATGTATAAAAATCAGCTGTGTGTGGATGTTGAGTGAGCCAGCCCATGGGATCTTCCATGACTTATTTATTGAACATTTAATGAGTACAAGAGGCTAAACAACCACATGTTGCTCAGATTCGATTCTTGCTAATCCTTACTGAATATAATTGAATAACATTGACTCCCAATGTGAAAAGCTCATTCCCCTTCCATGTGCAGCAGCTGAAACTGCTTTTCGACATAGAGTAGTGCTATCAAATGCCTTCTAAAGTATTTAAGCTAAGAATGTAAACCCACCTTAGGAAAAATATTTAGTAAGTAATAGGACTAGGCGTATGCCGAAGCAAACATCGGGAAAGTGTCGCATGAATCAGCAAAGCCATGAGCCACTGATGAGAACGTGGCCCCTCGGTGCCTGGCCTGGCTAAAGCACAGGTTCAATGCCACGTTGTTCGTGTCCCCGCTCGTGTGGCTTAAGGTGCAATACTAGCAAAGTTAGAAAAACCTCTCTGACCTCCACGTCCCCACCCGTAGAGCAGGAAGGCCGTCTGTACCTGCGGTGCAGCGCGAAGTCAAATGTGGTCCACAGAGCTCTTCGCACGGCGCCTCCTCCATGGAGTTCTCGTTACTATCACACTCGCAATTTCCCTGAGCGGAGGGAATGTCTGCATAATTCTTCCCACCTAAAATTGAAAGGTTTTATTATGAAAGAGAGTGCTGGGCCTGGAGTAGAGGAAGACTCTTCACCCCGCCAAGCTGTCCTGTCCTCCGTCGGCGACGTGGGTCGGCGAGAGGCCGTTCTCCTCCACGAGGAGGGTCTCCTGTGACCACTCACTGGGTCCTCCCCACTACAATAGGTAACACAATTAGTATCTCCTTTTCCAAAAGGAGTAATTCAGGCTCTTTATGGTTAAATAACTCGGTCCAGATCAAAGAAGTAGTAACTGGCCATGCGGTGATTTTGGCCTCTAGGGGACAGTTGACGGACAACGCCTGGAGACACATTGGTTGTCACGACTGGGGGGAATTCTACCGGCACCCAGTGAGTAGAAGCCAGGGAGGCTGCGAACTGTCCTGCAATGCATGTGACCGCAAGGCATAGGACAGCTCCCCCCACCCTCACAGCAAAGAACTATCCGGCTCCAAACGTCGGGGGCGCTGAGGGAAGAAACCTGCTCCAGATTCCCTGCAAGCCTTGCCTTGCGGGTTTCTGCAGCGGTGAGATGAGGCCAGGCTGTGTCGGCGTTCTGTAAACTGTGGGCAAGCGGGAGGAGGTTGGCAGCGATCAGAAGCACTGATGAAGCCGTCGCGGCGAAGTGCAAGAGTGTCGGCCAAGGTGTCAACTCGCGGGAGTGGATTCCAAATTCTCTCTCTGAATCGTCGGCAGAGGGTAGAACTGAGAACTAAGCTCACCTTAGTCACCAAAATAGCCACATCACACCTGTGACAGTTAAATATCTCTAGTCCACCGACGCAGATGCAGAAGAAATGCAATTTTCTCTTATTTTCTTCACTTGAACTTAATTTCTCTTTCAAATTCCTATTCTTTAGCAGCAGACACTTAATTCTATTCCATTCCGGACTCCTCACTCTTCCGAGGGAAACAGCGAATATGGGGGCAGGCCTTGCTCGGGGCCTGGTGGGACTGTGCAGGCCGGGAAGAGACGGGTCACCACAGAGTTGGCTTTGGTGGCCTAATTGTTCCCAGCCACAAGCTCTCACAGCACTTTCTGGTCCTCGAGGCCCAAGGCCATCACGGGCTGTCCCTGAGCCACTTTGAACTCCAGGAGGCCTCGCCTCATCTATTCTGCCCTCAGACTCGTGAGACGGCTGTCCCCTTCTCATGCCGGGCACGTGGGGACTCTGGGAGGTGGCCACAGCCAGCTACAGGGAGAGGCAGGGAAGGGGTGGGTCCAGGATCCGTGTCCTCTTGCACAAGCCGTCCGAGCTCTCCCAACCTCAACTTCTTGATCTGAAAACTTTGAGGGTGATTATTCCTACTCCGCTGGCTTGTGTGCTGCTGTGCTTGCTGCTGTTTTAATTTTTCTTACTACTGTCGTACGAGCTTCAGGTCTGCTATGAGACTGCAGGCTCCTTGAGGGCAAGGCTTTGCTTATCTCTGCGTCTGCCGCCCCCTCCAGCCTCAGCACGGAGGACAGTCCCTGGACGTAGTAAACACTCAGTGATATTTCTTGGGCCCATGGGCGAATTCTCTGCCTCAGTTTGCTCTTCCTCGAGGAGGCAGCTGCGAAGCAGAACTTCTCACGGTTCCCTCCTGTCCTCCCACCACCAACGCTCCAGAGCAGCGGCTGAGCCGGCCGCCAGGGAACAGATGCAACGACATTTATTCACTGGGCTCCTGAGTGGGGCCAGGCTCTGTGCTAGGCCAGGGTGACCGACAGTCCCAGTTTGCCTGAGACCGAGGGATTTCCTGGGACATAAAACTGTCAATCCTAAAACTGGGATAACCCAAAATGAATGGGGATAAGCTGGTCACCCTAGCAAGGCTTTTCACGTATTATCTCTTATCTTAAATACACTTTTTTAGAACAGTTTTCAATATACAGAAAAACCAAGAAGCTAGTCCAAAGAGTTCCCATCTGCCCTGCAGCCAGTTTCCCCTGTTCTTAATATCTTACATTAGTAATGTACATTCGTCACAGCTAATATACTATTATAGCATCGATGTGTTATTATTAACTAAAATCTAGACTTTATTCATATTTTCTTAGTTTTTCCCTACTGTTCTTTTCCTATTCCAGGATCCCACCCAGGGCACCACAACAAATTTAGTCATCCTCTCCTTGGGCTCTTCTTGGCTGTAATATCTTCTCAGACTCTTTTTGTATTTGATGACCTTGACTGTTTCAAGGAGTACCGGTCAGGTACATTGTAGCATCTCATTTAATCCTCATGCAAATCCTAAAGAATAGATACTGTTGTGCCATTATTCAGGTGAGGCTGCCAAAGCTAAAGTCCAATATGATAACCAGTAAAGGGTCGAATGGGAATTTGAGTTTCCAGTGAGGCCAAAGGTTTCTTAATAACGTCAACATCAATCATCACTGGTATCTTTAGTGCTTGCTGTGTTCCCAAGTACCCTGCTAAGAAGGCCGTGTGTGTGATAGCATTTTGTCCTCACAACACAGTGGCATAGACGTTCTCATTATGCCTATTTTCCAGATGAGAAAACCAAAACCCAGAAAGGCTA
Organism: Avahi laniger; assembly: GCA_963575035.1. Lineage (NCBI taxonomy): Eukaryota > Metazoa > Chordata > Mammalia > Primates > Indriidae > Avahi > Avahi laniger. The sequence goes on along the minus strand of CAUYSK010078884.1, from coordinate 102,006 downwards.
CACTGGCCCAAGTCACACAACTGACCAATAGTCGGGTGCAGAGCCCCACCCAGGTCCCTGGAATCCTTTCGGAATTACTTCCTCCCTGTTGGAGATTGCCCAGTTTTGAGAAATATATTCTCCCCTCATATGAAAACCTTCACAAGGGTTCCTCAGACCTGACTGTACACACTCATCCCTGAGGATCTTGCTGAAAACGCAGATTCGGTGGGTCTGGGGTGAGGCCTGAGAACCCGTATTTATTAATATAACGAGACGCCTGCTCTGGCCTCCCGGGGAGCAGAGAGGCTGGACACCACCTCCCCCTGCACGGCGTTCCTTTCTTTCCGGGATAAATACGGTAACTGCCACGTGGCCACACGAGGAAGTAGCCAGAATTCTCAGGTCGCTTCCTGGCTCTCCGACTGCCAGCAGGAAGAAAGGACTCTCAGCGCTGAGAAATCCCAGACACGATCGCTCTGGACGACCCACTGGCAACTCCAACCTTTCCGGCAGGGCTTGTAAAGAGTGTAATGAGCCCAGGTGAAGCTCATTAGAGCCAGCCTGGAATTCTGCCAGTGCTACCACCAGCTTGTTGCCAACCCTTGATTTTAATATCAATGGCAGCGCTGACAAGGAAGCTAGAAGGCAGGCGGGAGGGAGCTTTGTACCCAGCCAGCCCTCCCCCTCCTCCCCTTCCAGGGGCTCTCTCTGCGAGGTAAGGCCGTTGGCTTCATCAAATCACAGCCAGCTCAGGAGTAATTTTCACTGTCCTTCCCTTTCCAACAGGCTGGGCCCCAGGTAATCCTAAAAATTAAATGACGCTCAGAAAATGAGACACTTAGGAGAGCCAGGCATTAATAGCCCATCCCGGGCTCCAGTGGAACCCTTTACTTTCCCTTGTCAATTTCCTTGAGATTCCTTTGGGCTTGTGACACGTGGCAAAGTTTCCCTCCAGAATCTCATAGCTCTGGAGTATTTCTGCCAGAGGGTCCCAGTCCCCTGCGTGTTTCCTTGTTCTCATGCAAAATTTAAAATGGGCAATGGTAGCCAATGCTGTCTTTTCTCCCCGTAAATTGAGATATTTATGCTGAGGCAATATTTTCAGAATAGGACTCTAGGCTGCCTCCCAAGCTTCTGGGTACTGCACAGAGTCCAGCCAGCAATTCTTAGCATCATCGTCATCATCGTCATCATCATCATCCCCATCATCATCACTGTCATTCATGGGGATTTACTATGTGCTAGGCAGCAGGCTTTGCATTTTGCCTGTATTATCTCAATTAATCAAGCAGTGAGGAAGGTTATATTGTTATTTTCACATTACCGAGGAGAAAACAGATGTAAGTACAACAGCTTGCCCCAAACCATCCTATCAGTTACCGGACTGTTCTGTTTGGCCACTGTCGTTAAGACTGTGCACGTCCACCATGTACATCCCCCTAAGAATTTGGATAACAAGCGATTGACTTATCGTTCTGATCAAAAACCAAGAGCTGGTCATTGATTTTTTATATGAGAGAAAGAATGATAGAGAGAAGAAAACAAAGAGGAAGAAAAAAAAAAAGAAAAAAATCATTAAATTTGCAAAATAATGCCCTAGTGATTTATAAATGAGCAAAAAGGGCAGCAGTGACAGAATATTTACACTAAGCACTAAAGAAAATGAATTCCAACTGGCTATGTTAAAAATAGATGTATGTTGATGTGTACGTATTAATGTGAGAGAAAGTAACCCTCCTGAGAAAGCTTAGAAATAAAGTTTATAACCTTTGCTTTCTGTCCTGCCCCTACAAAATAGAACCTATGCCATGGTAAAATGTCATAACCTGGTCATTTGTTTATTTAAGATATATTTGTTAAGTACCTCCTAGGTGCCAAGAAATAGAGATTAAAAAACAACAACAACAACAAAATATGTGGGTAGGCAGACAATTCAACTAGCAATTGCAATGCACCGTGACCCACACAGCAGTTCGAATGTGTGTGTTAGAGTTATTCATGTGCAAGCAACAGAAACGGACTCTGCTGAATTCTAGCAAGTGCAGTCTCATGAGAACAAAAAGGGCATCTACTGCAGACCCAAGGGAAGTGGTCAGGGAGACATCCCGGAGGAAGTGGAGTTGCCGCTGAGACTTGAAGGAGAAGCCGAGGAATCAGGACAGGGGTGTCTGTGGGCGGGACGGCTGAGGCTGCGGAGCAGGGCAGGGAGGCGGGAAGGCAAGTGCTCCCAGCAGGGCATCAGCATGTGTGAAATGACAGAGAACTCGGCACAGAAAATTCTTCCACAAGGGGGTCACTGGAAAACCCCCAAAGAGATTACGCGCCTGCTGGACACCGGGAAATAGCTCTTGGTGACGGTGAGCAAGGGAACGAAATGAGAAACGACGTCAGAGGGTAACCCATGCACGGGCTGGCCTGCCCCACCCCCCGTGCGGAAAGGTCTAGGAAGGATACGTTAGAAGAAATCACAGAGGAAGGAGGCAGCACAGACTCAAACTCCTACTACCATCAGCATCTAACAAGTACCGTTCGAAGCTGCCTCGCGAGGAACTACTTCACTCTAGGAAAAAGCCTCCTGGTTACCATGACTCAGAGAGTGATCTGCAAAATAATTCACCAAATTAGAGTTTGCCGAGTGCACGTTTGTAAATCTGATTCCCCCTGCCCGCCCCCCATTACGTTGATTATATCTTTCATCCCCCAGAATGAGGCCGAGAGCCTCCCCCCTGCCCCTCCTCCCCTCCCTCTGTAATCCTCACCCCTCATTTCTCTCCTTCCCCACTTCTCAGCATCCCGCCAGCCCTAAGGCGGTGCTGTGATCTCTCACTGCTTCCAGGGAGGTCATTAAAAACCGCCACCCTCCCCACTGACCACCGGGCACTCCCCGTAGCCCCCGGAGCCATGGCTGGAGCCAGCCAGTCACTCAGGAGGGGCTGGGCCACTCTCAGGACAGGGACCCCCTTGCACAAATGAGCGGAGCCAGCAAACAGTTAATGGTTTAATCCTTTACAGAAAAAGTCAAGGCAGACTTGTGATTCTTGATGTTAATGAAGGTGTCACACATTGTCTAGAGAAAGTTGTGCCTGGCAATCTTCCCTTTTTCGGATGCCTACCCCAGTGACATTTCATCTCACATCCACCTTAATGAAATGCATAATTAACATATTCTAATTGTGCTGAGCGCTGCGATGATTTTGACAGAACTCACTTTCCATGTCTAATTTGATGCTAATTTAATCTGTTCCTCTCCCGCTGACATGACCTTTCTTGATTGAGTTTCACTGAGGAAATTTTTTGATGGATTGATTTATCAGCATTGCAGAGACAACAAAGGCTCAGGGTGCACGACAGAAAATAGGAAAGGGACGGCCCTCGAAGCCAGCGTGCTCTGAACTTGCCGGCTGGAATGTCCTCTTCCCAGAGACGGCTTGTCTGATCTACTGATGGAATTTGAGAAATGTGACATCTGTGTGTGGGTTTGATCTCTCCGATAAAGACAGTAAATATCTTATTGTGATGGTGAAGCTTTGCGTGGAAAACTTCGCTGGGGCTATTCGAAGGAAGCTTCGGCTCCTCCTGCTGAAAAAATCCTAAGCGCGTGAGGCTGGTCCCCAGGCTGATGGCCTCTTCCTGCCTTGATTCCACGTAGGATGTTGGGTCTGTTGGCTTCCACCAAGAGAAAGTGTGGAGAGGAAGCAAAGTGTCCATCTTAAATTAAAATGGAGAAACGTCGCATCTGCCTAGGTCATTAAGTGTGGGTTTCCTGCTTTCGGTTGTTTTGTAGACAGTTGAAGGAGAGGTGAACCTTGATCTTACGGAAGCGTTTGTGGAATTTCCCCCGAAGCCCACCCCACCGCCAACGCAGGGAGCGTCTCGAGGCTATTAATGGGAATATCCTTTGTCTAATTCCAGGTCTGTGTGGAGTAGGTGCTCAGGGTACCTCATGACACTCTTGGGGTTTCCCAGTCCTCACGTGGTCAGGTGGCTGAGGGTGTGTTAGACTCATCGTGGAAATACAGGGGTTAAAGCCAGAATCCTTGCTTGCTGGACGGTGTTCTGGGGGAGCAAGTGCCTCTCCCTGCATTGTACAAAAGTGGCCTCTTTCCAATAGCTGTTAAGGCTCGGACTCGAAGGGGTCAGACCAGGATTTCTCAGCTTCAGCACTATCGTCCTTTGGGGCCAGATCATTCTCTGTTGGGGGTGGGGGACGTCCTGAGCATCCCTGGCCTCCACCCACCAGAAGTAGCACCCCCCCCTTCCCAAGTCACGATGACGAAAATTGTCTCCAGATTTTGCCGAATATCCCCGAGGGGCAAAATCACCCCAGGCTGAGAACCACTGAGGACCAGGTGGCAATGCCCACCAGGTCCATGCGTCTGCATTGCCAACCCCCTCACTTCCTCTGCGCAGTGTCACCTCCCTGGCTAGACCTTGCCTGACCCCTTGTCCAGCAGCAAATCCTCCATTCTTCTTTTTTTCAAAGCATATGTGACTATATTGCATTAAACATCGATTTATTGTTTATTTGACTCTACTCACTCAACTGTAAGCTCCGTAAGCTGGGACGTTGTCCATCTTTTTTTTTAATTGGTGAATAACATAAAATGCGCCATTTGACCATGGTAAAGCATACAATTCAGTAGACTTTTGCATGTTAACAATGTTGTGTTCACACCGCTATCTGGTTACAGAACACTCTCATCACCCCAAAAGGAAACCTCATGCCTATTAAGCAGTCACTCCCCATGGTCCCCTCCTCCCAGCCCCCGATAACCATGATCTGCTTTCTGTGTCTATGGATTTGCCTATTCTGGGCATTTCATATACATGAAGTCATACAGTTAAGTGACCTTTTGTGTCTGATGACTTCTCAGTAAGTCAGAAATGGAGTTACCATGTGACCCAGCAGTTCCTCTCCTGGGTATACGCCCAGAAGAATTGAAAACAGGAATTCTAACAAAAACTTGATCATGAATGTTCACTGTAGCCAAAAGGTGTCCATCTGCTCATGAATGGATAAATAAACTGTGGTCTCTCCATACAATGGAACAGCCATAAAAGGAATGAAGCACTGCCACCTGCCACGACACGGATGAGCCTTGCCTGACTCGGCACCGTTGCTCCTGCAGTGATGTGAATGGTGCCTGGCACATAGTAGGTGCTCAGTCAACACAGGTTGCATAAATGAAAGGCAAACAAAACTACATGAACTAGGGGTAGTCAAGAACTGTAAATGAATAGTTAGAAGTGGCAAGAGATGTTCACATCAACTGTGTTTCTTTCAAGTTAGCGGAAAAAAAGAAGAAAAACAGACCCCCCCCCCTAAATAAACAAGGAAATAAAAATGAATCTGATATCGGGCTGGAAATTTTTTTGCCGGGGGTCTGCTAGTTTGTGAAAACTAGTTGAATCACAGAGGAGAGGCAGTTATAAAAATGTTAGAATAGAATACTAGAAACTCCCTGCTTTTTATTTTGTTTTGTTTTGTTTTTTCAGTGTAAATTTCTACCTCTTCTTCCCAAATATTTCTCTCAGAAGCGGATGTACTTAGGATGTCCATAGTAAATAGATATTTTCGGTCAAAATAGTCCCCTGGGATGATGAAACATTTATTCCAACATAGTTGCTGTGACTGTAAAGATTTTTGCAAAATTTCTGTAGGAGCTGCCTCATGAGCCCCCCAAGGACAGAGAGCTAATGAGATTATAATCGTTATAATTACACTTCATCATGGATCAAAAGCAGATTAACTCAGCAAAATGACCTGGCTTTCTTTGCTATCCTTTATTCTAAGGGGTTTCTGGCTTTGTCCAAAGGCTAAACCTCTCTGCAAAGCCCAACTGGACAGTGGGCCCAGGTGTGCCCCAAGGCAGTCAACAAAGTGGAGTATGGTCTAAGGGGCCAGGCTCCTTAGATTTGAATCCTTGCTCTGCCACTTACTGGGAAACTGTGCCTCAGTTTCCTCATCTGTAAAACTGCATGATAATAGTCCTACCTCAAAGAATTCTCTTGAGGATTGAATCAGTTGATAATGTGTATGCCAAGCATTAAGAACAATGCCACCATACGGTGAAGTCTTTCGAGTCTGAGCTCTTCTTATAAGAAATGTGTTGAGCCTTTTCAATAATTATGAGGCTTCTCCAGGTGAAGTCAAAAATAATCATTAAGAAATCAGACACACAGTCCCAAGGCAAATCTTCAATCCATTTCCGTTGCTGTTGTCACAAATTGCCACAAACACAGTGGCTTAAAACAACATAACTTTATCTTACAATTCCAGAGGTCAGAAGCCATAAAGGCAGTCTCAGGAGTTACAATCAAGGTGTCAGCAGGACTGCTTCCTTCTGGATGCTCCAGGGTACAATCTGGCTCCCGGCCTGTCAGCTGTCAGAGGCTACTTCATTTCTCGGCCCATGGCCTCTTTCTCGAATTACTCCAATCTCTGCTGTCATCGCATCCTAACGACTCTGATCCTCCTCCCTCCCTCTTCCAAGGACCTCTGGGATTACATTGGGCCCCCCTGAATAATCTAATTTCCCCGTTTTAAGATCCTTGATTTAATCACATCTGCAAAGTCCCTCTTACTATGTAAGGGAACATATTCACAGGTTCTAGGATTAAGATGTGGACATCTCAGGGGCCATTACATAGCCAATCACAAACGACATCATGGTAGAGTGGTTCTCAGGGAAGAATATCAATGACCTTTCACCTCTTAGTGCAACTCTGTTGTACCGTTTTAAGGAAAGAAAAACAATTTGGAGAAAGCCACTGGAATCCAAGGTTGGCAGGACCTCTACGATGGTGCAGTCTTCTGCAGTTCTCTGCCTCAGTGGTTTTGTAAGGATTGTGATATGTTTGGCCAGAACCCCCAGGAGTGAAGTTATTCAAGGAGTCTAACCCCCAATACATGTCACAATGGAGATGTCAATTTAGATGTAAGTTCGATTATGAATGATGTTGTATCCCACTTGCTGCCTTTATGATAGCACATTCCCCTGGTGGACCTGGCCAAAGACATTCTTTAGTAGCCTCCATCAGGCCATGAACTTTGTTGTTCTGTTCCTTGATATTTCTGCAGCACCTAGAGCAGCACCTGGCACCTTATACCCAATGAATAAACAAATACTTTTGTAAATTAATAAGTGATTGATCAAGGGTTTTTATAAATTAATAAGTGATTGATCAAGGGTTTTTATAGTGTTTAAAACTATGTTTTCACAAAGATGAAACATATTTTGCCAATATTTCACCTGGAAAATCCTGTATTCCTCTTAATATTATCGTACCCTGTGGCCACCTTGAAACTTTAGGCTTTTCCTATATGAAACCAGAAGAGAGACTGGGAAAGCCACGTTGCTTAGAGCAATGCCTGTTCACCAAATCTTCTTTTTCATTAGAATAGTTCACTGCAATAAGATCCTGGAAATTTTTGATAAGCTGGCATCTAAGGAACAAAGCTGTTATGAAATGACTGACTTAAAGTTTCCAGCCATAATTTTTGGCCTCAGAATATTGCTGGGTGTTTTTTTCTTTGTCAGTCTAAAATGAAAAATGTAACATTTCAATTGCAATCCATTAGAAAGAAGCTAAGAAAGGGCTATTTGCATTTGATCCACAAATTGGATGAGAATAATTTTTGTCAACTTCTGATCTGCCAATACTCAGGTTTTTTGAAATAAAAAAATAAGCTAAATAGTCATTAATTCGCTGTTTTCCCTTATTGAGTGAAAGATTTTTTTCTGTCAACTATATTTTTATCCAGAATCAGTTATAGAATATTTTGCATTATTAAAAATTGGGGAGGTGGGAAATGACATTTCCTTTGAACTCCAAACAAATGGCAAACTTCAAAAAATGTCTGATGAAATGCTGCAGTATTATAACCCAAAGAATGCATGATGGAGGAAAAAAACTGAAGGAAATAAAGATTTTTTTTGCAAGGAAGATTCTAACAATACTTATCTTTGGTATGTTAGTTTTGGTGTTTACAAGTATCAATTGATTCTCTGTCAAAGGAAGTTATCATTCCAGGTCACATAAAAAATTAACTCAATTATCATCAATCTGAAATTTCTAAAGACTATACATGGAAGGCAGAATTCTAAGGTGGCCTCCCAAGATTCCTGTCCCATGTGTATTCAGTCAAACGTTAATCCAGGTATAGCTGTGAAGGGATTTTACAGGTGTAATTAAAGTCCCAAATCAGTTGACCTTGAAATACAGCAGTGATCCTATCAGGTAGGCCTGATCCAACCACGTGATCCCTTTAAAAACGAGAGCTTTTTCTCCAGCTGGTGGCAAAAGGCAACGTCTTCCTCAAGGAAGAAAACTGGGAGAAAATTGGAGTCAGAGAGATTTGAGTTCAAATTCTCTACTTACTGGTTTTGTGACCTTTCACAAAGTTTCCTAAAATCCTGTGCTTCCTTTTCCTAATTTGCAGTGCTAGCCGCCTCCTCAATTTATTAGGAGGAATTAGGAAAGAAAATGTACATAAAATACTTAATAGAATTGCAGACATACACTATGTGCACAATAAAAGGTAACTTATTATTTTGAAATTATTCCCTTTGTAAGATTATCACTCACTGACTCCCGTAAGATCTGAATTCTGACTCTAGAACCATGTGCGTTCACACAAAAAGACACACAAAAGCATAATGCAAGTATAGAGAATCGTACCAGGTTCAAGATTTGGCTGGGGCCAGTTCTTCACCCTTCTGCGTTCCATTTTGACCCTTCTCGTAAGCTCATATTTTTTTTCTCTCCATTTACTGCATAGCTGACCAATCCTGTGAGTTTCCAGAACCCAACCCTGTATCACCACACCAGTCTCAGCAAAACTTAGCTGGGCTGTGTCCTGTTCTTACAGGGTCCAACCAGGTAACTGGAAATAGTCTTATAAATTAAGTTAGGCCAAATTGATAATGGCTAATGATGATTTAGCTTCCCATATGTACTTCATCAGAGGCTGTTGATGCCCTAATTCTCAGAAATAAGGTGGGAATTTTAGACATCAACTTCAGAGCCCACAGAAAAATAATTTGGAGGTGCAAATCCTATTGGTATTACTGAAAATCACCCCACATGGGCAGCAGCCTCCACCATGCCCAGTAAATGACATCTTCTGTTGCCTCCTTCTGCTAATTTGTATTTGCATAATTTCTCTTCTGACCACCTTGAAAAGATTTCCCCAAGTTCCTTTTTTGCATATAAATAATTTGTATGACTTAGAAAAGATAAGAGAATATGTGTTCATTTATAAATAAATAGAAAACAAAGAAAATCAAAACAGAAAAAATAAAATCATCTATAATCCCACTCTCCGTAGAAAATGATGGTCCAGGAATGTTGATGAAGGAGGGGTTTAAGGTTGGTGTGTCTGGTTGGAAAAGAGCCTAGAAGGTATCCCCTGAGTCTATGTTTGCATAGCAAGCTTCCCATGATACCTGGCAGCAGAAGGAAGTTGCTCATAGAGATTAAGGCAGTGATGAAGTCCTGTCCTCCAGCTATCTAAGACCATCCCTTGGTACAGTGACTGCCCACTGTCAATATTTTAGTCCTTTTTGGCACCAGGGACCAGTTTCATGGAAGACAATTTTTCCACAGACAGGGGACACGGGGTGGCAGAGCTTCGCAGCCCAGGGGTTGGGTAGTACAGTGTTACAGAATTTTAAACCTGGAGTCATACCTGTATATTGTTTTGTAAATTAATTTTTCCTAGCAGAAAATTGTGAACATTCTCCTTGTCCTATTAAATGTTTTCTTCTACATTCATTTTTAAAAGCAATACAAAAATATTACATGGAACAGAGGCATACCATTGGCCTATGGTTGTATATTTAGGTTGTTTCCAGCTTTGATTCTAATTAACAGCACAGAATTAAACATGCTTGTAACCAAACCATTGCACACATCTATGATTAATTTTTTAGTTTAAGGTCCTACAAGTAAAATTGCTGGGTTGGTTGCTACATATTTTAAGACTTTTCTGAAATAACTGTGTCATTCACTTTATCTCAGATTCCTCATCAAGCAATCGAAACAAGAGTATTGGAAATCTACATATTTAGACCAACATCAAAGGCTAATGGATGAGTACCAATAGTCCTTGACATGAACTTTTTGTAGAAACCTGAGAGTAGAGTGACCAACCGGTCCCCGTTTTGCCCAGGATGAAGGGGCTTCCAGTCATGTGGGTCCTTCAGTGCTTAAAACCAGGACAGACTCAGGCAAATTTGAACAATTGGTCACCCTATCTGAAAAGACCAGAGGCCACTGGCCACACTGGTAGGCATCATTGCTAGAGCTGTGGTCAGAAAAAGATGAAAGTTTGGCCACATGATTAGAGCTAAGGTGGTGGAAGGCATGTAATGAATTAGCTCAGTAGCCATGTTCAAGAACTTTGAAATGCAAGGACATAGTCAGAATTACGGAGTAGAGAACACAGCCTAGAGAGAATGCGAACATCTGGGAGTCCCATGGCAATTTCAGGAAACAGTGGGAGGCATGGTGCTCTTCTTGCAGTGGCCTCTGTTGGAATATGGTTTGCTTCTCGAGTGAATAGTGTTGATTTGAAAACTTATCTTCTAATATTTTTTCTTTTAAGACATTTATTTGATAATTACAGAAATTCTGATTGGAATAGATGGATAGGTCTTGCCATTTTGGCTTGTATAGTAGCAATATCTAATTCCACCCTTTTCTAACTCAAGAAAGCATTAATTTGAGCATGAGAAGATGAGTCAACATGGCCCACTGCAAAGCAAGCAAAGTGCTCAAAACATCATAGTGGTTTCTAAATTCGCATCATATTCTCATTATCTTGAATCGAAGAGCCACTCAGCAAACAAGTTTTTATTGTATGTCTTGCCTGCTTTCTATTATTACAGAGAGATTCAGAGACAGGAGGATGTCTAGAAGGATGTCATTAATGTGGAGAAGACAAGGGCAGTTAGGCTAGTAACTGGACACTCTGAGTGCAGAGTTTCATATACAAGCAAGCCCTTCCCTCCATAAATACTTATAAGGAACTGGCATCGTTTATACATTCCTTGTTATGACATATGTGATTAACTCAAAATTATTTTCCTTTGTATGTGGATGTCCACATTTTTCTCCTTATTGTTTCTGCAAGTCTTACACTGATCTTAATGACTTTGCAGTGTAGGGGTGGTCCCAGGAGGATAGATGTTGCCTTATAATGGCATTTCCCCATTTCTTGATTCAACATGGGGGTTGGAAGTATAATTTATTCATTATGTGGATTCCACCAAAAATTATTCAAAAGAAGATGTTTTCATTTATTCATTCACTTACCAATTATCTATTTATTGCCTAGCATGTACCCAACACTGAGGATACAATGATGATCAAGACAGTCCTCATTTCTGCCCCATGGAGCTTAGATTATAACTGGGGAGGCAGGGTTTTTTTTTTTTTTTTTGGTAATAAACAAAAAAGAAAAGAAAAAGTAACTACAAATGATAATAAGTGTTCTGAGGGAAATCAACAAAGTCCTAAGAGAACACTTCGGAGACAAGGGAACTACTTTGGGCAGGACGGTCAAGAAAGGCCTTTCTACTTGTATACAAATATTCTCAATAGTTCATAATAGCCAGAAAAAGTAGAAACACACAAATGTCCTTCAGCTAGTGAGTACACAAATAAAATGTGATATATCCACACAATAAAATGCTAATGAGCAATTAATAAAAGATGAAGAACTTATACATACTATAACAACGATGAACTTCAAAACATTATGCTAGGTAAAAGAACCCAGACACAAAATATGTATTGTGTGATTCCATATATATGAAATGTCCAGAAAGGGCAAATCTATAGAGATGGAAAGTAGATACTTGGTTCCTTGGGACTAGGGGTGGGAATAGGGAGTGACTGCAAATGGGTGCTAGGTTTCTTCTGGGGGAGATAAAAATATTCTAAAATTAGATTGTGGTGAAGGTTGAACAATTGAAATTATACTAAGAACCATTGAATTGTACCTTTCAAACAAATGAATTTTATGATATGTAAATTACATCTCAGTGAAGCTGCTAACAAAACAACAAGAAGGAAGGATGAAAGATTGGGTGCAAGGAAGAAAGGATTTCCACGGATGTGACATTTGACCTGGGACTTATGCAAAGAGATGGCTGTGCTGGGAGTGGGAGAGCATTCCAGGCAGAGAGTCTGTGCAAAGATCCTGAGATGACAGAGGGCTTGGCATGCATAATGAAATAGCGGAAGGCAAGGATGGCTTGAGTATGTTGAGCAAAGAGCAGAAGTGGTGAGAGAAGAAACTGGGAGGGGAGGCTGCAGCAGTGAGCTCACCCAGGACCTCACGGGCCTGATATGGAGGGTGCCTTGTGTGCTACGAAGCCATTGAGAGATCTGAGAGATTTTAACTGATGCTATGATTTATAGTTGATATCATTCCTCTTTAACAAGAATAATATCTGCCAATATTATGGTCTTCCTATTCTACAGATTCTATACATACTAATTTATTTATTCTTCACAATAATCCCATGAGGCAGGTACCATTTTTACAAGTAAGGGAAGTGAGACACAAAGTAGCTTGCTCGAGAAATCTCATGGGGAACTGTGATCTGAGCTCAGTAAGTCCAGCACCAGAGCTTGAAATCTTAACCACTGCCCTGTCTTGAAAGTGGGCGGGCTTCATGGACATACAACCTGTGCTGTCACACAGGGCCCCATGCTCAGAAGAGTCACACACTTGGGCTAATGCTCTGCTGTCACCATCCTGAAATGCCTGACAATTATTTAACAGGAGGCTTCGCATTTTCATTTTGCAGTGGACCCTGCAAATTATGTAGCCAGTACTGCTCGAATGGGCTTGTGGAGTTTTTACTGCAGGAGGAATTACTAACCCATTGAAGATCATGGACCAGCTGGCCAGGGAGGAGAGACAGCCCCTTAAAATTAACACAAAATATCTTATGCATGTGCATTTTAGGAGAGAACTTCCAGGTTTCATCAGACACTCAAAGGGGTCCGTAATTCCGAAAGGATTAAGACTCACTGATTTAGCAGTGGCCACCCATTCTGGTATTTGGTAATAGGTAGGTGATGGAGAGGACTCTCGCTCTTATCATTCAGCTTCCTGTTGTCCTGTATCTATTGACAGGGTGTTGCATTGGCAACACTCTTTCCAGAAAACTGGAAAAATAATAAGAAGAAGAATGAAAGAAAATGAATAGAAAAGAAAAAATGCTAAGCAAAATATTTTCTTTAGTGTATGCATGTGTTTTTCCTCAAAGGCACCTAAAGTTTGTCTTTTTCTCTATAATAATAATTTTTTTAAATCCCTTAAAAACAAAAAAAAGTTCTTCTGAATGTTTACTAACGAATTTGGTCAAACGTATCACTATTTTCCACTAGTTCGCATGAATTCCATTTCTCTGTGTTTCAGAGACAGACTAGGGTAATATGAGCACTTTCAATAATCATTATTATGTAGGACAATATTCTGCATACAATAACACCACCATAAATTCATGTTACTTGTTAATTTTTATACTATAGCTAATTTATCAATGATTTGCTGTTACTATTATTTGCCTTATAATCTGGGTTTATTTGTGACTAGCAGAAAATTACATTTTAAGGGCAAGCTTTCAATTCCATTTAAAATAAACCCCAATTAGTTTCTAAGCTAGCAAAGGCAAATGATAACATTTTTGGTTCTTGGTATGAAATTTTCTAGAAGTTTTTTGTGCTCCAAAAACAATTACATACCCTTGAAAACGTGCCTAATCTATTTTAAGAATAACAGGAATTAAAACAGGCCTCTGAATTTGATACAGTGAAATGACCACTTGTTCTTCCTTGCTGGGGTGCTGGTTTCTCTGTATGCCTCATCACGCACGCCCTGAGATCCCTGGATCTTTGAGCTATCAGACAAGCGATATTTGTGTCTCCCGGTGCTCCCCCAGGGCGACCCCGCATGGAGAACTTCTGACTCTGTTTATTCTTCGAGTGAGCAATTGCGTACAAATAGAAGATGCTATGACAGAGGCCATCAGAACAGAATACAGAGACAGGAGAATATTTCTATGAAAACGAAATATTAATTCTACTCTAAACGCAATCTAGGCTTTCCAAAGTGGAAAACTGTTCCTGGAATGAATCAGAGAGAGTTGGTTTCGTTTCATTGTCTCATTGACCATCACAAATACGAGTCTCTTAAAAGGGCCACCACGCACCCGGGATCCAAAGGCTCCTGCTCTTCAACGCAAGAGCAAGGTTTTCCTCATTTGCCACTTAATCTCTTTTTAATTTATCAGACAGTTTGAGTGTCTGTGTCTTTATGGGAAAATAAAAAGGCAAAACCAGCTGGGGACTGTTCTCACACCATCACGGAACCTGGATAAATTGGGACAAAACCCAGCCACTGAGACCAGGCAGAAAGACAGTTTTCGTTCTCCTCTTTTTTAAAAAATTTATTACCAACTCTTTGATGGAAAAATCCACCAATTTGTGTCTAAAATAAAATGCAAAGTTAGATTTCTTTGGAGAACTAAATTGTAGGAACCATTTATCCATTCGAGATTTTTTTTTTTTAATGGTCCTCTGCCACTTGATGAAGCAAAAATAAAACTTGACTCAGCTGGCAGATAATCTAGGCGACAAAGCCCTTCGTCTTTCCCTTATGAAACAACTGGTTTGAATGTTTTTATTTTAAAACGAAAACTCCTCTGAATGCTGTTGATTATTTTAAAAAATCTAAAACTGCCCGGGAGCGGTGGCTCACGCCTGTAATCCTAGCTCTCTGGGAGGCTGAGGCGGGCGGATTGTTTGAGTTCAGGAGTTCGAAACCAGCCTGAGCAAGAGCGAGACCCCGTCTCTACTAAAAATAGAAAGAAATTAATTGGACAACTAAAAATATATAGAAAAAAAAAATTAACCGGGCATAGTGACACATGCCTGTAGTCCCAGCTACTCGGGAGGCTGAGGTAGGAGGATCGCTTGAGCCCAGGAGTTTGAGGTTGCTGTGAGCTAAGCTGATGCCACGGCACTCACTCTAGCCAGGGCAACAGAGTGAGACTCTGTCTCAAAAAAAAAAAAAAAAATCTAAAACCAAATATCTACTATGAACATAAGTCTAACAAAATCTGAAACTAACCAGCCTTTCCAGGACGGCATGCTTTTTCTGGTTACTAACATTCCCTCTCTGATATTTTTCTCCCTGGTAGCTGTTAGCCCTTATCTACAATTTTTTGAGGGGCCTGTTGTATACCAGGTGTTTTAGACGTATTGTTTCATTTGATCGTACCAACAATTCTGTGAAGTAGGGGTTACAATCCTGCTTTGCAGATAAAGGAGCTCAGATTCAGAGATCTTCATCCATAAAGAGGCACCCAAGAGTGACTGGAATCGGGCAGACTGGTGTCAAGCCTCTTTCTTGCTGTGTGATCTTAGTCAAGTTATGTAACCTTTCTGTGCCTCAATTTCTTATCTGTAAAATGAAGAAAATAATACAGGCCTACAGTCCCTTAGCTATCATTCTCAAATCGAGAATCTCTGGAAATTAAAGTGTTTTCATCTATAGGGGACATACTTATACAAAAATATTATAGGTTGTTTATCTGAAGCTCAAATTTAACTGGGTGTGCAGTATTTTCATTTGCTAAATCCAGCAACACTATTCATTTGGCATAAAAACTGAACTACGTTGGCAAGAGGCTATCATACTCTATTTGTCCTGCAATCTGAGCAGAGGGGCCAGCAAATGCAAAGGCTCTGAACCACGAGCTTGGTATTCGAGGGACAGAGAGAAGGCCCCGTGGCTGGAACAGAAAGATAGGAGATCAAGCCTGAAAGGCGGGAGGGGCCAGATCACGGAGGGCCTTTGTGTCCTGCTAATGATGGTGAGAGGGACGTCCGGGGTCACATAGCAGGGAAGGAGCAAAACCAGGATTCGGCTCTCAAGTCCATCCTATTAGTACAATGGCCAGTCTCTCAACACACGTCGTGGGGGAAAAGTCGTCTTTAAGACATCATTATAAAGATGTCTTCAGGCTCTGGGGCTAATTAAAGGATTGATAAATATGGCAGCCAATCAGCTCCTGCATCGACTGTGGGGCTGGAAAGGGTACAGCTTCAGTAGACTTTAAGTTCAAGGTGATAATGTCAAGGCCCATTTCAAAGCCCTTGCTGAGTTTCTCTGCAACAGGAAAGCATCGTAGCAAAAAATTAAGATTTCCGAGTGAGGGGGAAAACGATACGCTTTGTAAACGTAGCATAAGCATATATAACATAAACACAATATAATTATGACAATTCAGTATAATACTGTACCTCATTTTATCATTTATCTTGTATACCGCTTGTTACACATATCACTTCCTTTTATGTCCTAAGATATAAATAACATAGCAATAGAATTGGTGGAATGTGGTCATCTGGTCAACCTACTGTGTATGCTCTGACCATGAGTGGTACTTTTATCAACTAAAGTTGACAAACATGTCTTAAACTTTGACTCTGTATCAAGCATAGTGCTGGGCACAAGAGACCTAAAAGCACATAAGATATAGTCCTGAATTCATCAAGTTTATAATAACTATGATTTGTTTTATTCCTTGCATGTACAACCAGTCCCAAAAAGTTGTGATTTTTGTCAGGATTTTAATAATAATACCAACATTTGGCATGTCCTGAACACTATGCTAAGCATTTATGTGGATTATTATACCTAATCCTTAGATAGCTCAAAGATTTAGCGTTATCCCCATTTTTCAGATGGGGAAACTGAGGTTTCAGAGATTATCTTCTTCAAGGCCCAGAGCTTGTAAACGATAGACCTGGGATGTCAAAAATTCAGGCAATCTGATCCCAAATCAAGCCCTATTAACCGTTTTTACTATGACAAAGTTTATATTAAAAACTTTTGTATCCAATCCAATGCCAGAAGCCAACCTCCCTTCTGCTGTAGCTAATACAGCTTTCTGCACAGCAGGGGCTGCCTCAAGCCTCATGTTTTTGTCACCCTGGAGGGTTAATTCAGGTTTTGCTTTCGAACCCAGGAAACACAGAATCTGCACACTTGAATTCTCCACGTTGGTCCCGCACACCCCTGCCCACCCAGCCCCCAGGATCTGCCCCGCCGTGGCTAGGTTCACCGGCCCTTTGCTCGCTGTCAATGCTGAGACATTGGTAAATAGAGAATAGCCCCCCCAAAGCCTGTCAGATTCTTCTGCACTGGCGCACACACCCCGATGCTGGGCAAACTCCTCTATCATTCACCCAGGATCTTTGAATTTAGATGCTGGGTCAAGAAAGAATGACACTTTTGCAGGAAGCTGTTCTTTGGGAGAAATGATGTTTTTAGCTTCTTGCCCAAGCCTGCAACATAATAGGCAGGTATTGTCCTGGTGATAAATGATAGCTCCTCCAGAAAAAATTACACCACCGCGTGTCATGAGCTGACTCTCTGCTCGTGGAGTGGGTGTGGGTCTGGCCGCAAAATCAGAGGCATCTGCAGAACAAACTCTCTTTTTTATTACTCAACTTAATTTTTTGTTTCAAATTTCCATTGGTCTCAGTTAATGAAAAATGGTGTCTCTGTCATTCTTGGGGCTTACCATCTACCCTTCCTTTTGACCAGCAATTCATAAATGGGAAGGATACGCTCCCTAGTCAGCTTTCCAGAAATTCTTTGGGGGAGTCAGTCGTCACAAAGATTGAGAGGCGACACTGGCCTTTAGCGGTCCAGCAGCCAGAGATGCCCAATGTCCTGCAACGCACAAGACAGTCCCACGCCATGAAGAATCGTCTGGCGTCCTGACTTTTGAGCGTCCACTGGACATTCATCTAGGTGGAGCACCAGCTTACACTCCTCTGAGCCTGGACCCTAAACCCATTTGACACAGGCACACAAAGCATTCCTCGCACAGTTTAAATATGCTCTGCATTTTGTAAGAACGTAACTACTATAGACATCGAGGGGGCACTATACTTTGCTCTAACTGTACCAAGACTTGTTCTGCATATCAGAAAATCGTGTCGTGAAGGCAATACTGTGGGTGGCATTTGAGTCTCCCACACAACACACAGGGCTGCGTTTGTGGCTGAGGAATGCGGCGTTTCTGCGCACGAGGGCGAGCGAGCATCCGATTGCTTTACCGTGCGTTCTAGTGTAACAAGCCCAACTATTTAAATGTTGAAATCCATATTATTTTATTTTAAATAATTTCTTCTTATGTGCCCTTTAAAAATTATGATTGTAGATACGGAATTTCAGGGGTGTAAAGGAATGCTCTGCAGACTCTGTCAATGGTCCACCATTCCCCTGAACACTCATCTCTGCATGGTGAAAGGTGTCCCCTGCTACCACCTGCCACCCTTAGGTGCTGCTACCCTCAGCCTCAGGGCGTTTTCCTGGCCATGGGGTCATACTCAGGGCAATGCAGCATTCTGGGAGTCAGCAAATGCCCCAGAAGCAGCCCTTGACCAGTGGTGAGTTGGTGGATAATATGCCTGTCACCCCTCGGGGGGATGAATCTGAGGCATGTTCTACACGTCTCCCAGAAGCCCCCAGTGGGAATGAGCCTTTCCTGCCCATGGTGGTGACTTACGTGATCATGCATCCTGGGCTGGCTTCTGGCCCTTCCCTGTCGTATTGTACCATTTTCTAAGCAGTGCTCCCCGGATCACCTCCCACATCACCTGTTTAAATGTATGTCTTTGTCTCAGGGCCAACTTCTGGGGAGCCCAAACTAACACAGGCCATTACAAGGGATTTGTTGTAAAAGGGGGACGTAGAGTGTGACAGGGCTGAGAGCCAGTGCTCCAGCCTCCGTCAAGATTTGGACTTTTGCTCAATGCCGAAGAGCGTGTCATTGGGATATGGATTTTCCCTCTTCGTGTGGCTCCTTCAGCGTGGAGGTTCTCTCCTGATTCCAGACCAATCTTGAGATACGATCTTCTACAGGGGTGGAAGTGAGGGTGTCAAGTTTATAAAGGCAGGTCAGGGAAGACCTTGCTCAACAGCTGCCGATGGCAATAGACAGCCTCAAGGTCCGGGGTTCGACTTCTTGCTAAGAGACTGGTGAGCACAGCGGAGGGCTGGAGAGGGTCTGCAGGGTAGAAAGACGCTTCTGCTCAGCTCGGCACATACTGCCATGTGGGAAGATAAAACCTAGTGGGCAGGTCTTTCAGTTTTCCAAAGGAAACCTACAGACTTGCCACCTGCCTAGAGAGCCGCTAGCAAGCAGGGCAAAGTTCTCCACATCTTTGGGATGTTCAAACTTTTGTTCCCTCTTAACCTTTCCAAAACAAAAGCCAGGAATTTGTGCAGGTGGCCTCTTCTTTCCATCCTGCCCCGTCCGTCCCCCAGAGCATCATTCCCTGCCTGAATGGCAGGAAGGAAGAGGGAGGAATGAATGCAGAGAGAAAACAAATCACGAATGCCTACTATCCAGCCCCACTTGTCCAGCCAGTTTATTTTTTCTTCTTCTCAACATACCCAGAATGTTGGAAGCATCACCTTGCGAAGTTAGCAGTTGGGACGGAAGGTTGTGATTGATTTTTTTTTTTATTCAAAAGCTTCAAAATGACATGTTTCAAGAGATCCCAGCGGGAAAGCCCCAAATAGGAAAGCCATATTGGCTCATGGATGTTGGGCCTTGGCATGGGGGCACTGCCTTGGCAGAGCCGCCTCAACATTTACACGACACGTTGCCAACTCCAGCAGAACTTCCAGCGGGAGTTTTACGACCCTCTTCCATCCAAGCCACCATTTGGGCAGAGGCCTGATTACTTCTAATGACTCCGTTCCTGTAGTGATGGCCAAGTCCTCTGTCATCCTGCCGTGGCCTGGAACAGCTCGGGTTTTAGAAAGAAATGCCCCTTGTAAAGCATGGAGGCACTAATGGCTGCGCTCCAGGACGCTGGCCTCATGTGCCAAGAGGTGGAACAGCCAAGAGCAACAACGTAAGTGTGCAGAAACTGCCCTTGGAACGGGGGGCTAATTGGTTTGCCCATCACTAAAGATGCCCCAACCCTTTACTACTCAAGAAAATCTTTGTCCTTAGATGTTTCTATATTTCTCTGACTTCTGAGGAAGCCAAGGTCTAAGAATGAAGGAAGCTTTTGTCATGAAGAGTAATGGTTGGGCAAAAATTATTGGCCCATTTTCTGGTTCTAAAACACTCTCCTGGTGGCAATTGGCATTTAACCATAGGCTCCTGGCATGATGCATAAATGTGTAACAGGGGTGTCTATAACAGCTATCCCAGTTTGGGGGAGTCTCAAGCTGATTCATTATGTACCCCTTAACTACACAGGCCAGAGTTTCCAAACAAGCACCTGACTAGAACCCCACTCCACTACCATTTGGGAGTCAAGGGGTTCATAGCATCTGTGGCTTTGCACTCGGGGATATTTACTTAGAGTAAGTCAAATGGAAACTGAGCAATACCTTAGGACACGGATGGGTGCCACCTCTGCTAAGAGGTGACTGGCTAGATGCTGGATTATGACGAAGTGAAGGTGTGGTCCTCCACCGAGGTGACAAGCAGTGCTGCTGAGTGACTGGCTGGCAATGTTTGGACTGCCGTATCACTTCCAGGTCTTTGACCAATGCTCTTCACTGATGTCCCCAGTCAAATCCACCCACTTAACTCCTTCCGAAGATGGGTCTCTCTCCTTGAAGAGTCTCTCCCATTCCCAGATCTCAGGGACCTCCTGGAAACTCACTTCCTTCTTTTAGTCTGATGGTGCAGGGATCCTTCTTCCACCAGAGCACAGGGCTTGCTGTTGCCTCTGCCACAGAAAGCCTCTCTCCCTCTTTGTTCTTTGTTCTTTCACAATCCCAGATCTCGGAGATTCTTCAGGTCCAAAGCCAGGATCAGCCAATATTCAGTTCCCTTCTCCTCAAAGGCAGGGAGGGCTCAGCTCTCAAAGCCTCTGGTGTCCCAAGAGGCAGAAAGGGGAGTACAAGCTGCCAAGTCCCTCTGTTGAAACAGTCTGAATGCCTGCATTCTACTCACCTGGAGAGGAGAGTTATTCGGTCCATTCTCCAGGGGTTTATTTTGGAGTAAGTCACAAAGGGTGAAGGGTTCACTGCCCACTGTGGGGGCAAAGATTCTTGGATTCCTTTGCCAGAGCCAGAAGACAAGCCATGAGTCCTGCGGTCCACCATTCCACTGAGACTTTCCTGCAGAATTGATGGATTATTGTCATTCCACGTGTCTTATGTCTATCTATCTATCATAAAAAATTAAGTAGTGGGAAAGGTATTCAGTCTAGTTAAGCAAATAGACCTTCAAAAAATTGTTTTTGCTTTTCATGTGTGCAAACATATGGGTTGATTCCAAAGATGATAATGACTCAGTTTTGGTGCTGAATTCCAGCTGCCTGGGATCTACTGCCAGGTCTGCCTCTTAGTACCTTTGTGGAAAATGGGTCACCTCTGCCAGGTGGTTTTCTTCTCCCAACACAGACTGCGACAGGCCTTCCCTTGTAAGGCTGCTGTCGATATTAAATGGGAGAAGCTAGTTCAAGAGTGGGGCAGATAGGGCGGCCCCATTACATATTAGATGTGGCTATTGTTATTATTAAGGTGGCATAAATAGAACATACTGTCCCATATTTTTTTTCCTTTGGCCAAGAGTTTATGTTAGTGCACATTCTTGAAAGTAAGAGAACCACGTGTCTTTTCAAATAACGGTAATGATAGATATCAGTATTCAGTTCTTACTCTATGCGAGGCAATTTGCATATATTATTTCATTCAATCCTGGCAACAATTCCACGAGGTGCCACTACTATCAGCTCAACTTTGTAGCAGAGAGGCCTGGGCCACGTGACCTGATCAAGAGCATTACAGCTTTAAGTGGAGACACCAGGATCCCAACCTGGTCTGACTCCACAGTTGATACTCTTAACTAGTACTTTAGAGCTGCGGTCCCCAACCCCTGGGCCGTGGACCAGTACCGGTCTGTGGCCTGCTGGGGGCCGGGCTGCAGGGCGGGCGGGGGTGGCTGGCGGGTGAGGGAGGCTTCATCTGTGTTTGCGGCCGCTCCCCATCGCTGGCATCACCGCATGTGCTCCGCCTCCTGTCAGATCAGCTGCGGCATTAGACTCTCACAGGAGTGAACCCCACCGTGGACGCCCACGCGAGGGATCTGGGTTGCGGGCTCCTTGTGAGAGTCTGGTGCCCGACGGTCCGGGCAGAGCCAGGGCGGAGGTGCTGGCGCCGGGGAACGGCTGCAAGTGCAGATTGTCCTTGGCAGAGAGGTCTGACTGCACGAGGAATGTGCTGCGCGCAGTCATCCTCGGACCATCCTCCCCCCCGCCTCTCCCCCTTGAAAGGATTGTCTTCCGTGAAGTCGGTCCCCGGTGCCAAAAAGGTCGGAGACCATTGCATTAGAGTCCCCAGCTTTTCAAATGCCAAATATTTCAGAATTTTGGTAATACTGCAAGAACCCTCTTCTCCTTAATCCACACCGGGCTGGCGGTACTGTGTATTAACTTTATATGACAACCTAGCACGGCAGGTTCTAAGAATAAAGTTACAGAACAGTTTTTCTTCTTCTTTCATTTTCTTCTTTTCTTTTTTTTTTTATAAGCCAATGAGTAGAAATGAAAATCGAGGACAAATCTACTTATTTTTATTGTTTCAGGAACTTCAGATATTAAAAACAATGAAACATTGATCCAATAAAGTAATTTCTGCACACTTGTTTATATGTGATGCAGCGCTGATTTTACAATTTGTACCCGTGAAGTTGTTTTCTTCCTTCCCTGGGACAAAGGGTCATTATTGCAGCCTGTAGAAGCCCCCAAAAGGATTGCCATCCAGTGGTTTGTTATTTTTTTTCCATGTTTTTAGTTGTAGGTGAGGGTTCTTTTAGGGGAGCTTGAGTAACCAAAGGCTACAAGATCTCTACATAGAATGATTACTGCTGAACCAAACCAAAATACCCACAGGGTTTTAGACCCCATAGTAACTTTTAATCCCCCTGATGTAATCCAAGAATCCACAATCTGGTAACAATATAGGATAACATTTTCATCTCTTATGAGCAAAATGAGGGGAAATAAAAACGATGTTGGAGGTCTTAAACAAGTGAAATTTATTCAATATAGAGTATTGTACTTTATTTGAGCCAATTCAATAATATTTATTAAGCATATTTTATGTGTCAGGCACCATTGCGCTATACTGGGCACTGAAGAAAACAGAATCCTTGTTCCCGTGGAGTTGGAATTGCAGTGGGGAAGCACACGATAAACAGATAGGAAGCAGGTCAGGTGTGATAAGAGCCATTAGAAGAGCATGCACGTGGACGCAGAGAATGCAGCAGGGTTGGGAATTCCGTACTGAAGAGGTGGCATTTTAGTAGAGAGTGAGTAAATTGAGGAAGAAAGCCTTGGATCAGGGGGAAGTGTTCTGGAGAAAGGGAACAGTAAATGTTCCTGAGCAACAATGACCCTGTGTGTTCAAATACCACAAGGAGGCCAGCGTGTGGAGCACAGTGAGGCGATAAGAGTAGAAGGAAGGAAATGAGGTTTTCGAGGATATCATGAAAAGCCTGTTAGGACTGACATTAATTTTTATTTGTACTGAGTTTGTGTGTTTTCCTGCTACATAGGTGACAGAAACACCTTTCTTCAAGGAAAAGATGGTCAGGCAATGTTCCTCTTCTTTTTTTTTTTTTTTTAAATATTCTTTCTTGGTAAAATAAAGTGTTGGAAACTTTGTGTCAATGCCTTGAATTTTTTTTAACCTGGTCTGTGAAATCCAGACGTCTGGGAACGTCTGCTCCAGGAGACATCTCGCAGCGTTCTGCAGACGGAAGTGGCACAGTGCGGCAGGAAGTTCAGGGATCCAAAAGCCTGCGTCCCAGCCCTCCTCTGTCACAGACACGCTGGGTGACAGTAGGCAGGAAATTTCTATTTCTGGGTTTCACTTTTCTAGTCTCTAAAATGAGGAGAGCAGCTTAAAAGTATCCTGAGTCAATGACGGCGTCAGGGACGAGAAAACATGCCGGAAAAGGAAGCGCCAGGCAGGCCGGCCGCCCGCAGTGGGGCCCTGGGAGCCGCTCTGGGCCGGCTCTCTGCGAGGGGACGGCCCCCTCAGCCACTGCACAGGACGTCCCAGGGTTACTGTCACCTCCTTGAATTTTTCAAGAAGAAAAGAAATCATGATTTTCACATGCAATTTCTTTGTTCATAAATATTAGCAACTACTTCAATTAAAAGCAAAACGAAACAAAAAAACAACTTGTAAGCCCACAAAACACACTGTGGGTTGAGTTTGGCTGAGGGTTTGTATATAGACTGCTATAACAAATGACTGCAAATTACTACAAACGGAGTGGCTTAAAACAGCAGAAATTAACCCTTCACAGTTCTGGAGGCTGGAGGTGGGAAATCAGGGTGTGAGCTGGGCCGTGCTCCTCTGGAAGGTGCCAGAGAAGAATCCCCCCTTGACTCTTCCAGTTTCTGGCGTTACAGCCGCGTCACCCCAATCTCTGCCTCCTTCATCACACGTGTCTCTGTGTCCTCTCCTCTTATAAGGACACCAGTCATTGGCTTTTGGGCCCACCCTGACCCAGTGTGACCTCATCTTCAGTTGATTATATCTGCAAAGACCCTATTTCCAAATAAGGTCCCATTCACACGTACCAGGGGTTGGGACTTGAGCATATCTTCTGGGGGGACACAATTCAGCCCCCTACAGGTAGATAGGGCTTCTAGTATGAATTCTTCAGGATGGAAGACTTCTGGCCTAGAAATCTGGGAACCACAGAATGATTAAAACCTTCTCTGTAAAGTTTAGGATGTCTCTCTCTCTCTCCAGGAAGTGGATGACAAATGTAAGACAGTCCATGTGGGTTTCCAGAAAGTCTCAGACCGCCCATGATGCTTGAGTCAAATCAGACACATTCTATTCTTCAGAACAGCGTCAGGCAGTGTATTGGTTCCTAGCGATGCCCCACAAAAGACCACACACTGGGTGATCTAAGACAACAGAAATGCGTTCTCTCGTAGTTCTGGAGGCCAGGGTCTGAAATCAAAGTGTCACCAGAGCCATGCCTTGGAAGGTGGTAGGGAAGGACCTTTCTGCCTCTTCTTGCAAGGACAACAGTCATTGGATCATGGTCTTCCCTAATTCAGTATGACCTCATCCTAACTAACTACATCTGGAAAGACCCTATTTCCAAATAAGGTTACATTCTGGGGTTCCCAGTGGCCATAAATTTCGAAGTGCACTCTTCAGCCCAGTACAAATATCGTTATGTCTGAGGTCTCTTCAGTCTGCCTGATTCTGAGACTCTGTAATTTCTCTGTATCTTTCCTGGAGCATCTTTGCGGGTCCTTGTCACCCAGCCATTTCCTTAAGGAGCTTCTACCAACTTCCAAACACCCGCACCCATTTAAAGTTCAACTTCAGCTTAAAAATGTCATTAATGGTAAAATGTTTTAGAGGGGAAAAGGCTGTATTTCCTCTGATACTTTTAAGCCTCATATCTCCTCACTTTTATATTTTAAGCTCCAGTGGACCTCTCTGAAAACCACCTCCTGGAGTCATGGGACGGAGTGTTCAAGGGAGGAAAGCCAAACCACTTTTTCACTTTCTTTGTCCCAGTGAATAAAGAACTTTAGGAAAAGTGTTCCATGCCTTTTCCAGCCACATTCCTCCATGGCCTTTTCTAACTACAGTCCTTTGTGAGTTTCCTTTCCATCATGTGATGCATCTTTTTACTACTTTGCACAACAAAACACAGCAAATCCTAAAATATGGATGTCTTGTTCTTATGAGAAAATGGAAAAGTTCACAAGAAAAGAAAATGACATAAGATGAGTGAGCAATGGTATTCAAAAGTAGGAAGATTGGATAATGATGCAATTAGAGCCCATTTCTATGGTTTTCTATAATTTTGAACATTTGCTGACTACTTTGACTGGTTTGGTATTTATTCTTATATCATATCAATTTAAAATCACGCTGTATGCTATGTCCAAGAGGAATGATAAATTATGAAGAAAATATGTTCAGAAGAATTTTGAAAGGGGCTATCTGATGTTGACCTGAGATGTTATTATGAGGCCACCCAATCATTCTGGTCTTTTTTTGTTCTTTCATTTGTGTTCCAACCATTTTAAATATTTAAATTGCCTTTCCTATTTCCCTAATGAGAGTTTATTTGCATCTAGTATATAATGACAGAGTGGAAATGGATTTCTTCTTCTTGTGGTCTCAGTCCACTGGAAATGGGGACACCAGGGAGGAGGGTGACATTGTCCACCCAGAGAGGGACAGCGATGGCTGAAAGTGGGGTGGAAGTGATGGGAAACTGTGGGATACGGGACATATTTTGAGCTTTGAGCCAGCAGGATTTTCCGATGGCTTGGCGGGGGAATCTTAGAAAAACAATACATCAAAGATGTCACTAAAATTCCGAGTGAGGTTTTTATGAAGTCAGAGCTACAGGTCAACAGCACCAGGCTCCTGGAACTAGGAGGGGGGTTCAGAAGGCGTCCACGTGGAACCCTTCCTCAGCCGTAGATGACCAGCACAGTGGCAATTCCAAGTTGGCTTCCTACTTGGAGACTAGATCACCTTGGATTATATCACAATTTCCCAAAGTGTGACAGATGTACTACATATACTAGTGGGACGATTTTAAGTTCAAAAAAAAAAAGACACTATTTTTAAATAGCCTTATCCCAAACCATAATCCATGAAATTATGGTTTTAAATTATAATTTGTAGACATTTATTTCACTGAGAATTATATACATCCATGTGTGCACACACACACAGACACACAGACATAACACACCAGCCCATCGAATCCATGACTACCCGGATTATGGCCTAAACATGAGACTAACTTGAAAAAAACAACTGGTCGATTTTTTAAAATATTAACAGAATAAATAATATAGAATTATTATTCTAGAATATGGCAAAAATTGCCAAGGTGGCCCACAAATGATTGCAGATTGAAAAACACAGAATTATATGAAGTCTTATCTGCATGCGCATGAAAACGACAGGAGAATAAAACTCAGATCCGGGTAGTGAAACGGCCTTCCGATCCGCAGTCTATACACTTCCACAAATCAAGGCGACACACTAGCATAAATGAGGAGATGAAACGACAGAATCTGAGGGTGATATGAGTGGTACTTATTCCCCAAATGAAATAATGACTTACTAAAGGAAAGTTGAGTGAGGAAAAACATTGATAATTGTCCAATAAATCTTTCCATAACCTTCCATTAGTCATCACTGCATTTCAGTCTCTTTTTACCCAGGAAGGGAAGTCAGATGTACAGGCAAGCAACTGCGGAACCACGCAGCAGCAACACTGCTAGTGTTCCCATCTCAGGATACCTATGGGGTTTTTTTCCCTGCCCATAGCATCAAGACCATCGGATAGCACATAAGCCAATTTTAAGTTGCCATTTGCCCTTTTTGTAACTACTGGGAAACACTCCTTTGTGTACCAAAATCGTGTTTTCTGCCCTGGCCTTGGGACCTGGGTCAAGTTAGGTCATCTCCTCTTTACCAAAAGGATTTGAAAAGTTCTGAATCTCCACACCTTTTCCCCTCATCTAACACACAAACTGTGGTAATGGGTTGCCTTCATTTTCTAATTTATTCTTTCATTGGTTGAGTGCCTACTATGCCAAATACTGGCATGATTTCAACCACCAAAGCAAACACAGTCTGCACAGGATTGTGAATCTCACACCCTAGCAGGCGAGGTGATATTCATCAGATAAATACATAAACAGCTGGCAACTGAGTTTGGTGTAACTAAGAAGTACGAAGTGTTCTAAGAGTCTGTGTTAGCAAGGAGGCCTCATCTTGGGAGTTTTGGGAGTTAGGGAAGACCACCCATAGAAAATGAAGTTTAAAGAGAAGTTGGCCAAGTGAGCAGAGGGAGGAAGAATATTCCAGACAGGGATACCATATGTGCTAAGGCTCCAAAGCATGTAGGAACTTGGTGTTTGAAAAACGGAAAGAAAGTCATCACAGCTAATGTGTAGTAGTAGGGTGGCCAATGTTCCAGTTTGCTCTGGACTGAAATGTTTTCCAGGATGTGGGGCTTTCAGTGCTAAATCTAGCAATGTCCTGGCACACCAGGATGAATGGGTTGCCCCAGTCATAAGAAATAGGAAGAATGGTGTTAATCTGGGCTCAAGAGATGGGCAGGGGCCATGTGTCTGAAGCACTGTTGGTGACAGCTAGGATCCTGCCCTCTTGTTTGATGTGTTGGGACCTCAAGACAACAAGGACTCGCTCTTCTAGCTCTCTGTTGCTACGTACCTTCCCCAAACTTAGTAGCTCAAAAAAATAATAATAATAATTTCACAGTCTAGGAGTTGGTCTGACTCAACTGGGGGGTCTCTCGTACAGTTGCTATCAGAGGGGCTGGAGTTATCTGAAACCTTTACTGAGTTGAATATTCAAGATGGATTTCTCTACTCATATCTAGTGTCTCATATGGCTGGAGATGGCTGGTGGAACTGAGAGCAAGCTGGGTATCTCTCCCCTTCGCTTTACCTGTGTGTGTGTGTGTGTGTGTGTGTGTGTGTGTTTGTGTGTGTATGTGTGTGTGCGTGTATACACGTGTGCATGCTTGCAGCCTTCCCATGTGGCTAGTTTGGCTTCCTTACAACATGGCGTTCTCAAGATAGACTTCCAACATGGGGTTGACTTTCCCTAGAGCGAGCACTCTAAGAAACCCCCAGAAGTTGCAACGTTTCTTATGACCCAGCTTTGGAAGTCACTTCTGTTGCAGGCCAGATTCAAAAAGAGTAGAAATAGATTCCTCTCTGTGGGAGAAACAGCAAAGAATTTGTGGCCATCTTTACTCTTCCACAGATGCTACTGGTCAGTGTGCCTCACAGAATCATGGTGTACTGTACTTACAACAGGATATGCTTGGCTTCATGGAAACAAGAGAGGAGTCATTGCAAGTCTAGCTCAAAAGTATGTATTTTGACCTAGAGTTACATAAGTCTAGGCCTCGTTGTGCTATTGCAACATGTTACAGCCCCTCCCAAGAGCATTGTCCTTGCTCTCTACACAGCAGCAAGACATTCCACCTGATGGGATTGCAAAGGTGCAGGCCTATCCACGGGACCTTCACCTCGGTTCCAAGCTCTTTGCCTTCAGTCCATTGTGCAGTAATTTCACTTTCTTCTTGTGACATGTCAGGAAGTCCTACATCCTCTTGTGACTTACTAAAAGTTCCCAAGCAAATCAGAGCTCTCTCAGGAGCTTGGCAGAAAGACTATTCCTGGGCTCTTCCTTGTTTATCTAGAATCTATCAATTATCAGATGTCAGCAAACTTGTTCTGCCAAGGGCCAAATGGGAGCTATCTTAGGCTTTGCAGGCAGCAGGTCTCTGTTGAGATTACTCAACTCTGCTGCTGTAGCCATAGACAGTACGTAGACGAACGGGTGTAACAAATAAGACTATTTACAAAAACAGGGTACTGGCCAAATCGCGTTGGCCACAGTGTGTTGACCAGTTTGATCCTGCCTCGCGCATAAGTATCGCCCATTTCCACTACGGGAAACCTGAAGACAAAACATCCTAAGATGAGAGAAACTTCAGCTTTCGCTTGGCAATTCTGTTTAAAAGATAAAAATAACAGGACCTCAAACAGAGCACAAGATAAAATCTCATTCAAAATCTTCCACACCCTAAGCTGGAAGCCAGAAAAAAAAGAAAGAGAGAGAGAAACCCTCCTCCAATTCATAGTGAATTTGTACTTTTAAGCCTCAAGAGGTTTTCTCCCTATTTAAGTGCAGACTCTAAATATTCATAACAAGTTGAAACCCCTGTATTGTGTTTTTCACATGACAGGAGTTCAATTAATGCATTAGAAAATTAAATCAGTGTTTTCTAAAATGTGAAATGTACACCTCTGGTAGTACATGAGATTTGAGGTAGGATAGTTAATGAATACTTTTTATTTGAACTTTATTGATTATAAAAATTATTTTATTTTAGTAAGTATTTTAAACATATAACAACCACATGGAACCTATTACTTAACAGATGCTGCTTAGGACAAGGTAAGGAAGGGATTTATGTTTTTAAAAAGTGAGTTGACATAAATAAAATTACTAAAGAGAAATAATACTGAAGATGATATGAGAATATGGGAAAAAATTACCAGGACAGTAATCAAATTATTCTTTTTTGGGAAACACTGGATTAAGTGTTTCCTATCCCACCCTGGATGTTCAAACACTTGGAGAGGACAGGCACCATGTGTGTTTTTGTTTATTCTTTGTTCTGTTTTCTTGGTCTCTCTCACCTAGCACTATGCTTGCTATATGAAAGGCCCACAATAAACAAAAAATGAGTGGAGAAATTAATTAAGCTGTCACTCAGATTATCAGGTTAATTTTGAGTCATGGGAAGTAATCTGACACGGACTCAAGGATACTGTATTTTGGATGTTCCTAAGCACAGTCTGAAGTTTGCAGAGTGGAAGAGATGAGCTTGTTTAAAATCAGTCAATTAGAAGTGGACAGTCTCTTGGGATGTCTTTGCCAAGAGAAGCCCAATGGTACCATAAATCAGGATGTCTAATTGAAACAATGTTTTAGGAATTAAACAGCAATTAAATCAAACAGGAAAGTTTCTAAGGGACACCTTTGACATCA
Source organism: Avahi laniger (assembly GCA_963575035.1). Classification (NCBI taxonomy): domain Eukaryota; kingdom Metazoa; phylum Chordata; class Mammalia; order Primates; family Indriidae; genus Avahi; species Avahi laniger. The sequence continues at coordinate 71,345 of CAUYSK010078884.1, read as the reverse complement.
TGGGGGTAAAGGTCAAAACAACCCCAAGAGTCTATGGGAAAAAAATGGCTTTCTTCCAAGAGGCTTGCCGGTTAATAATTATCAAAGACATCTGTGATTAAAATCCTCTTTCTTCCAAAGGTTTTATGATCTTGCCGTAGATTTCCCTCATGTAACATCATAAGCCGAAGCGGAAAAATCACTGAAGTATCACAAATGCAGCAAACCATGGAAAAAAGACTTGGAAAGGGAACGCGTAGCAAGCAGTTTGGGCCTGCCGAAAACTGGCTCCCAAAATAAATGGCATAACCTGCGCCTGTTTACCCAGTGAAAGCAATTTGGGTCATTTCAACATCAATGTCACCAACTTCAAGAGAAGCCTAACTTGAAGGCTGATATTGTGTGTGTGTGTGTGTGTGTGTGTGTGTGTGTGTGTGTTATAAAAGGTTTATCTAAAACTATGCTAAATTCTTCCATAACAGTGTTTCCAAAAATGTGAGACTTCTAGCTGCAATAGAGATGATTTTAGATAAAATGTAAACAAAAAAATTACTTTCTTACTTTAGTAATTATATATTGTCTTGTATAAATTAAACAGTAATACATCTAATACATCCATGATGTTGCAAATTATTGCGAAGAATGAGGTGAAGTTTTTTTTTTAAAGTATGTTAATTTTTCTGAAAAAACTATTGAGGAAACAATTGAACATAGAGGTAACTCTCAAACTTAGCAAAATTCATGAAGGTTGTTTCCTAATGACTGAGGACGTGAAACATTGTTCTATAGCACAGCTGTGACTGTTTCCAACACACAGTGCAAAAGAAGGAGCTTATGTCCCTCATTTCCTAAAATCTAACAAATACATGACAAATAATAACAGAGGTAAAAGGTAACGGCGCAGGAATCATTTTTCAAGCTCAGGTTATCCCAGCCGATTATCCAAGTGATCAGTTTGATCGTGAGATTCGGGAAAAATAACCTTCATTGCCAACATGTAATAGTACAAAGCTGGTAAACTCTTTTCTTCATATTTAAGAGGGATTTATTTTGTGATGGTTCAAGAGAATGGCAGTTAAGAACATCTCTATTTTTTAATAATAGTAACTATTATTATATTATTACTATCATTCATTTTATTAAGGAATCCTCCCAGATCCCAAAGAACTGGGAAACATTTATAATAAAAGATATTACAGTAATGACCGTGCTGGTCTCATCAGTTTGGACTGTGTTTTGAGCCCAACAAATGCAGTGGTTCTAAGCCAGGGTCCAGCCTTTGGGAGCTCTGTGATTTGGTGTGACTTGTTCATCCACTCAGCCTTGGTTGTAACATCCGTAAAATGGGGATAATGATTTCTACTTCAGATGGATGATTAAGTCAGAGAAGGGAGCAAATGTGTGCAAAATACCAGGCATGAAGCGGGTTCACGGTATGTGTTCATTCCTCCTCATTTGCTAGACCTCTTCACTTTCGCTTTTACCCCCGCCGCTCACCTTAACAGTTGGCTTCCACTGAGCAGTTCTCCTGAGTGTTAGCCCCGCTGTGATTCAGCCGCAAATGCCTGATACACGAGAGGTAGAAATGAACCCATTTGCTTGCCACTAAAAGTCTACCGCCTCTCATATAATTTTCCGTGATGATCTGACTCGTGTTAGCATCCCGAATCATTCGCACATCCATGCAACAAACATATACTGACTGCCTCCGAACCGCCACGCACTGTGCTCGCTCCGTCGTGGGGGAAACAAGTAATGAAATGCACATGTCAGCTGCAATTTTAGCAGAGCACTAACTCCAGTGTGTGAAAAATATAACTTGCTTCATTTTTTGGCCTATGCATGAATTTAATTTCTTTCTTGGAGCCCTCATTATATACAAAGGGGAAAAAAATACCTTCGTCAATGCAGGGTCGTCTCAGTTAATTCAGGGATTTCCCACTTGTTTTCTCTTGGGTTGCCCCTAAGTGCTGAGGCCTTCTGTAGAGACAAGTCATGGGAGGGACTGGAGATTTGTCTTGTCCTCAGTTTTCCTTGTGTCCCCATGACCGCTGGTGTCTGGATATGGTTCCGACGGGCGCATAGTAGGGATCGCTTGTCCCATGCTGGCATCCACTACGGTGTCTGCGTTTCCAAATCCACCTGCTGCCCCACATCCCAGTCTGTGTCTGCCAGCTCTTTCTTCTCAACTGAATTCTGTACTTTTCTTGGGGACAAGGAGAATGTTAGCTATTCCCCAAAGCTATTCTAAGATCATGAAAATGGAGACAGGCTGGCTCACACCGTCGTGGAGGGTAGAGCTCTGAGGGCTTCCCAGTGCCGCAGGGTATGAGGCTCCTCGGATCCTCGAACTGACCTGGGAGATTCTTCCATGCCCAACCTAGACCTGACCGTACCTGGGCTGGGGCCGTCAAACATCAGAGTCCTTTCTCAGGGCCCAGCCCAGGGTCTCGCTGTCCTGTTTTCCTGAGAGACTCTTTCTCCTCACCAAACCCTGGCATCCCTTGCACTCTGGTGCTGGGGTCGGGGCTGAGGAAGGACAAAGACTATCTCAGAAAGTGTCTCCACGTCTGCTGTGTGCACCAGGCTCCCAGCCTCTGACTCTCCAAAGCCCAGAGTTAGCTTCTTTCGCCCTCGGCGTCCTCCGGGCCTCTCCCCTTCTAGATGGGGACCGGCCACGGAGGCTAAAAGAACTGGAGAAGGGAGAAGAAATCAGTGAACCTATCACGGGACCATCTCCCCACGTGGGCCAACACAACACAGGTGAGGACAGGCGCCCTGGGGGAGTACAGACCTGCTGTGAGGGGGGTCAGACAAGACATAGAAGGTTCTGGATAATGATACTCAAATTTCTCTTCTCGAGGGCTGGTGGCCTTTCCCAGGCACCCTGTGGCTCCCTCGGGCCCATGGTTTCCTGTCTGGCTTATATCATTCACCACCGCAGGAGAATGTAGCTCTGAAGATTAACAGTAACTGCATATGTGACTCCAAAACCCCAAACTCTCGGGGCCAGAGAGAAGCCCTGGCTTTTGAGGAAGGACAAAGTCCTCTGACTTGGGCTGGAGACAGGACTTCTTCATCTCCTCGTTCTCTGACCTTGGGCAGGTCACTGCTCCTCTCAGTCTCAGTTTCCTCATCTGTAGAATGGAACACTGATCCCTCCTTCACAGGGCTTCTGAGAGACTATCTAGGAAAATGCTTTGTATACCAGGAAGTCAAACATTAGGCAACATTTTTACTAGTAATCTGCAGTCAGCCTAAATACAGCCCTGGTCCTAGGATGTACCCTAGAAGTTCTACGGGGGTGGTGAATCCATGACTTTTATTTTGTAGCTATTAGACTGTTACTTACAAAAAAAAAATGTTCATTTCCATTTCCTCCTGAATACCCCACTTATTTAAGCTTGCCAGCTATTTCGATTCTGGAAGTTTACCATGATAAATGATTAACTGTTCCCTTAATATAATTTCAGGAGGTACCTAAAAAGCACAGGCTTCCTAAAAAAGCCATATCCTACTTTTGCAATTTGAAGTGTTCCCAGGACACTCCTCAGGATGACATGTGAGTTCCACCTGAGGCTCGGCGTTTCCCCCTTTCGCTATTTTGGAAACCTGAAGACGTCTGCGCAGTGCCCTGGGAAGGCCCCCAGAGACGGCCTCGGCCAAGGGGAGGTGTGAGAGCTGAGCAGATCCCCCAGGAGCCGTGAGATGCAGGGATTTCTTCCAGAAACAGGGAGATTTATGTGGGGAGCACACAGTTGGGAGCCGTAAGCTGGTTCTTGCTTACAGACAAATGGCAGGAAGGGACGAGAGGGAAGAAAGGAAGACATTCATTACTGAAGGCGAGAGCTCTGACTGGGCCGCGAACTCCAGGAAGGAGAGACAAAAGTGCAATCCCAAAACTGCTTCATGAATACAGCCATTCACTTTTAGCCACATGCAGACACGTTCACTGAAATCAAACTGGGATTAGAATACGGCATTTTCACTTGTTTCAGTTTCTGCTGGGGGGGGCATTATGTAGTCCACGTCTTCTTTTTTTGTGGCTTCACTTTTATGGGTAGTGTTGGAAACGTGCGCTGGATTTGCCGTCTACTGTCCTGACAGCTAGTCCCACCTCGCCACTTCCCGGCTGTGCAGCTGCAGCAAGGGGCTTGACCTCTCTGGGCCTGTGTTCAGTTTTGTAAAATGTTTGCGATGCCTGCTTCTCCTGGTTGCATTATAAATGAAAATGCTCCCTGACCAGAAATGCACTAAAGCAGTAATGAGCCACATGGTACCTGCATTACTTAGCATCCTCGAATCTTTTGTTTAGACATAAACAGGGATACATCGAAATCTGCAGTTACATGCCATTGTATTTTCTCATTTCGAAAAATAAAGGAATCAATCCAGATCTTGATACACAGGGAAAGTATTCCACGTATAATAGAAATAACGTGGAAACAGGAGGCAGAAAGAAGATAAGCCTTTCTTAAAAGGGATTTTTGTCACGTTGGAATGTCGTATTATGGGCTTATGATATTACAGCTGCTCAGAAATAGAAAATAAAGGAAAACTCAGAGGTAGTACTGCACAGACACAGCTAAGTATATATTTTCACCCCCATGGAAAGAAAAAGACTAATGTCCAATCGTTGTGCACCCCAAGGAGCACCGACGTTTTCCCTCCTCGTAGGAAAAGCAGATGACAGCCATCGAAGGGGGGGGGCCAGCTCTCCGCCCTTAGCAGCCACGGGAAGAACGGAGAAACCGTTCTCACAGGTGGGGCAGGGCAAGCCTTCCTCTCAATTCCTCCTTAGTATTTCTTTACTCCCTGTCAGCCCAGGCATGTTTTTAAGGTGACCACTAGAGCTCCGGGTTCAGTCCGGGGCTCCCATGCGGAGCCCTGCTCGGTTAGGCAGCACTTGTTGCAGGGGAGCTGCGCTCATTCACGCAGCCAGTTCGATTTCACCGCACAGAGCTGAGCTGGGTGCTGGGGGTCACCAGGAGGAACAAAGGCCCGGCCCTGCCGAAGGGAAGAAGGAGCTTGGAACTTTCAAGAATCTGAGAAGGAAGCTCGGGAGGCTAGAATCAAGCGAGCAAAGCAGGGGCGTGGGCCAGACAAGGGGGAAGGGGAAGGCAGGTCCAGCTCTCTCTGAACACAAAGGTGCTATCCCACCCCACCCCGTGGCAAGGACGATAGCCCCGCGGTCTCAGCCTCGCCTTCATCTTTAAGAGAGCGTCCAGTCGCTGCACCAGCCAGCCCCCAGGCGAGCCCGCTCTCTTCCCCGGGAGGAGGCCGAACCCAGAGTCTCATGCAGTATTTAGAGGGACCCCACCGCTCGCCTCTGAGCACGGCCTAAGAACCTCAGCTGCAGTGACAGGGCTCTGTATTTATGTAACAAGCCCTGCTCAAGTATTTTTAGGCCTACTGTTTAGAAACACACAGAGGGGGAAGAAAGAGAATAAATATGGAAATCAAATGTAAAAACTTCTGGCTCTTGCAACCAGCTTCCTGGGGAAATTTTCCTCTGTGTTCTTTCCACTTCTTCCACTCAGCGGAATGACTGCTAGTCATTAAGGAAATCTGTGAGGAGCTCACGGTGCAGGAATTGTACACCAGGGCTCCCATCCTCATTTGCATATCCCATTTTTTGATTGGCAGCTGTACATGAAATGCCATATCAGTTGAAAGTATGTTGTGAGCTGGCACTAATGATCCTATGGCTCCAGGGAAACCTGCCATATTGTAATTTGGCTATCAGGCATGAAAGAAATAATTCTAAGTGCCAGGAATGCAAGACTGAATAAATGTTTCACTGCTGCAGGTTGTCAAGGGCGACACTTCTGATTTAGTATAAACGAATGCCCCGTTGCCTTTGGGGTACCGGGAGTTTGCATTGTATCTGAGCTGTGTGTATAAAACATTAGTCTAAGAAAATGGCTTCGGCGTAAGATGGGAAACAGAGGCCTGCTCCCAGAAGGCAGTCGAATGTTTACAACTAATCACTGGATGAAAGGGTTTTGCTACCTTCTATAATGACAGGCAAACAGGATTTGCTTTTCCTGAGATGGAGAATAATGGTTATGTTAACTCAGCCTCGCCTCGCCTTTTTTTTTTTTTTTAATGAAATGCTCTTTTGTAAAGAAAATCACATCTGTTTCCTTTTATATATGAAAGGGATATAAATTCTTTTTTTTTTCCCCTCCCTCTGTGCAAATAGCCCGTTGTGTACCTTGGAATTAAATAACCCTTTCTGGTGTCATCAGGTTTCAGAGGTCGGGACACGTGGCTGCCACTTCCTTCTCCTCGGCTTCCGGCTTCACACACCTGCCTCGACAGAGAGGGTCCTTAGGAGGGGGAGCGATCGCTTTCACTTGAATTTTCATTAAGGTCCCAGTGCCAGTTCCTGGCATATCTAGCTCACGGGATCTCATTTTCCTTGCAAACTCCCCGTGCATTGCTGTGTGAAATGTAGAAATCGGTTGTTTAAAAAGCAGCACCTCCCTACGAGAAACGACGCCAGAAGTTTCTTCCTACCTGTGGCTTCGGCTGACCGTCTGGGTCCTGGTGTCAGGATCGCGTTAAGATCTGCTTTATTTGCCCTTGATTCTGGGTGGAATATTCTTCGAAGATGGTTTCACCTTTGGACTTCCTTGCTTCGATGTTATTAAAGTACAGATTCAGGTCCCTGTTGAGACACGACAGAACAGCAGTCATGGGAAAATGCCGTTTGCCAATTTGCACTCCAGGCAAAAGCCAGCTGGAGCACATCAAGGCAGGACGGGGGACCGTCTGCACCTCTCTAGTCCTCCGTTCTCCATTTGGGAAGAAACCAGCCTGACGCTTGCGCTCCCCTCTTGAATTGGAAACTTCATGATTGTGGCTCATCTACATGCTGAAGTGCCTCGCAGGTGGATTTGGCAAGGGTGGGAGTGAAAAGCTACCGATAAGTTAAAGGATAATTAAGAGTGTGGTTAGATTCACCCATCCCTACCAAACGGACTTGGAAAACTCTCATTACACCAGTCCCTTCAGCCATGTCACTGCTGCAGACGGTGCGATACGCTTGTGATATGATACACAGATCCCACAAGATACAGCGTCTTCCAACGTTTCCATTCAATAGGCAATGGATTTTAAAATTGTAAGTAGGAAACGCTGAAGATGTCATTAATTCAAACTCATGTTTCCTGTTTCCGCACTTTAAACGGCGCACAAATTACTGGGCGTTCGCTCTGTGGCGGGCTTTCGGGGTATGACGGTAAATGAGGCAGGGTCCCCGTCCTCAAGTAAGTCGTAGTTCAGTGGGAAACACACACCAAAACACATAGACAAACAAACAAAAAAACAAGATCCACTGAGATGACACAAGCACCGGAGGGTCCTGAGACCAACAGTCCAAAGCCTGACGGTCAAGGCCACAGGAGAAAACGCCAGGTGAAAAATACAGGAAGCAACTGACCAAACTCTCCCCAGTAACTTTCAAAGAACAGTGTAGTTTAGATTTAAACTCAGGAAGCCACTTTGTGTACCCACTGTGTGCTAGGTGCTATATTTAGGTACTTTCACTAATATTATCTAGTTTAATTCTTTCAGTGGCAGATTATTCATTAATATTAAGATTATAGAGTCTCAATATTAAGACAGAATGCAGTAAACCCCACAGGCAAGTGGGAACGTACTAGAATGCATGACCTTTTCCTCACTGGTTATGGGAAATTTTCTAAAGGAATGAATGTTTAAAGGCCCAGAGATCTGCCTATAGAGTCCCTCCCTAGTCTTCCTTCCTTTCATGGAACTCGATCTCTCTTGAACATTGCAGCCATAACAATTCCTGAACAGAGTTAACTCTGCAAAACCTTTCACACTGTATCCTAGGGGGGTTTAAGGGACTTTCCAAGGGTAATTTTGTTATATGCAGTTTCTACCTTAAGCACTGACTTGGAGCCCAACTTCTACAAGACTGAGTTACCCCTGCTTGTTGAAAGGGTGATGAGCACTTGGAGGAAACTGTGTCTAACTCCACTTGAGCTCTGAAGGAGGGCTGGTCATGGAAGGCTTCCCTGAGGTGGTGATTTTCCATAATGCGTGAATCAGGAAAGAAAATTCCAGGTCGAGTGGCCAAGACTAGCGTATGCTAGGAAGTGACAAAACATGACTGGTTTGGGGTTGAAAGACTAGAGGACAGGCAGTGGCAGAGGTCAATCTAGCACAGGGGCAGATGGCCATGCTCTGCTGCTTGGACGTTACTGGGTTGCCCACCTGCTTGCTTTCTCTAGACTTGTTCGTTTTTAACAAACATTTGGCAATGTCTAGAGACATTTTGGTTGTAACAATTGAGGAAGGGGTACACTTAGTGAGTAGAGGCCAGGGATGCTGCTAAATATTCCTAAATGTCCCTAAATACAGTGCACAGGACAGCTCCCCCGACAAAGAATTATCTGGCCTGAAATGCCAATAGTGCCGAGGTTGAGAAAGTCTTCTCTAGACCACGGTTGCTTGCTTTCATCGTGTCACGGAATAAGTGAAAAGAGAGTTTAAATTTTGTGTGTTGGAATATGGATGCTCAGGACAAATATTTATTTGGAATTCCTGTTCCTTTTGAGCTAGGGGAGGGGGAGGCAGGGGAAAGAGCGACTTTAGAGAGAAATATTAACCTTGCAAATATGCACATTTTCAATTCACATCCTAGTGACAAGCTACAACTTGTAATCAGTATAAAATGATTTTCCGGGAGAGTAAATGCTTATTTTCACTGTCTTGATGTTGGCACTGGATTACTTGGTATTAATCCCAGGGTGACACAGTCACATTTGGAAGCCAGGAGATTTATTTGGATGTCTTATGGGGCCAGGGGCAGCCTTCATTTTACATCCTTGATCTTGGAGAATTTAAATAATAGAGCTGCTTTTCTATACACACTAGTGGTGTGAAAAGGAAGTTATCTACCCGGGACAAATTCCAAAAGGCAACGCAAAGCCAGGGTAAGGAGGAAGAGAGGCTGGTGATGCCGCCATATTTATTGTCAACCCCATGCTTAGCAGCAACAACTATTAGCACAACAAACAACAAACACTTATTAAACACCAACAGTGTGCCTGCTCCCCTGGCACGAGAGAGCAAGAAATCTGAGAGTTCGAACCCACTCATTCCGGTGTATGTTATAACAGCTTCTTCTCTCACATGTGCTTCCACTGTGAGGCTACGCTTGGTCTAAGTGTTCTAACAAAAATTTTGTCACTATCATCTCTTATACATAGCTTTTCGTTTAGAGAAAAGGACAATAATTTTTTTTTTTTTTTATAAAGGGCCAGATAGTAAATATTTTCAGCTTTGCTAGCCATACGGTTTCTTTGGCTACTACTGGGCTCTGATGGAGTGTGAAGCAGCCGTAGACAATATGTAAACATATGAGTGGGGCTGTGTTCTAATAAATCTTTATTTACAAAGACAGGCAGCATGCCAGATTTGTCCTGGAGGCTATAATTCACCAGCTCCTGACCAAGAGTATCTGGTACACTATTTTAAAGTCATTGTCTTTTGAATATTTAAGCAATACTATTAATACTATTACAATTCTTATGTTTTGATCCAATAATTTCATATCACATAATCTAGTCCTAAGAAAGTCTTTGGATTTGCACATATAAGATTTTACAAAAGATAGTCACTGTGGTAATACTTATAATAATGAAAATTTAGAAGCTATTTTATTGGCCAAAAACAGGGCATCAGAGAAATTAGAGTGATGAATATTGGGCCATTTTTAAAACTGATCATTCCAAGCTTTCATGATGTTAAGTCAAGAAAAAGTAAGATAGAAATTGTACAAACAGTTTGATCTCAATTAGGTTTAAATCTACATATGCATAGAAAAAGAGAAGAAAATATACCAAATTTTTAAGTATGGTTGTCTCTGAATGGTGAGATTATGGGGTGATTTTTCTTGTAAAAGAAGGAGGCTCAGAGAGCTTAAGTAACTTTCAATGGTCACCTGCCCAGCCAGTTAATAGCAAAGCTAAATCTGTCAGATGCCAAACACTTGCCCTCTTTTAATAATTCCACACTGGGATTGTTGGGACAATGAAATAACCTTACATACATAGAACATCCAGCAGAATGCTTGTGACATAGTAGGTACCCAACAAATGGTAGCTGTTAATATCATTATTCTTTGTTCTAAGCAGTTCTGTATTTTGGTGGTATGGTGGTTACACAAATCTATGCAAAGAATAAAACTTCACAGAACTACACATATACATGCACACACAAACAAACGAATGTAGAAATTGTGAAAACTAAGGTCTGTAGCCTAGTTAACAGTATTGGACCACTGTCAATGTCCTGGCGTGGATACTGTACTCTAGCTATTTAAGATTGATGACTCCACTGGGAGAAACTAGGAGAATGTTACATGGGACTCTACTATTTTTACAACTTCCTGTGAGTCTATAATTATTTCAAATGAAACAGTTTTTAAAAACATAGAACTCTTTAAAAATGCCAACTACTTCCATAATTTGCATCTCATCCATTCAGGTAAGGCAGAAAAGGTAGGGATGGTTTGTTACGGTTTACAAAATGTAAAACTGAAATGCTGTTGACTAATTGCTCTTCTCTGGGTCAATCAAAAAATAAATAGAAATAGAAAAAATCAAGTCACTGAACATCCAGGACTCTTTCTTACCAGTTGCTGGCCCTGCCGCAAAAGTCGTCCCAGGTTGAATGGGGTTTATGTTCCCTCGACAAGGAATGTGGCCTCTGCAGTTTAAGGATAGACCCGCCATCTCATCCCTTGGGCAGATGTATACAGAAGGTAGTCTCTGGACAAGAATCTAGAATTCCACGAGCAGATGTCCCCAGTTGATGTTTGGAATAAGGGGAAGCAGGAAACAAACAACACTCTTCCAGGAAAATGATAAATACTCAAGTGTTTTCATGCTCTTATTAGTTTTATTATTTTTACATGTACTATTAAAACTGAAAGTAAGTTTTATATAAATTTTAAGAAAACTGGCTTAAGGGTGGTACAGTTATAGCTCTCCTTGCAAAAAACTCAACTCACGAATTCACCAAATACTTGCTGAATGTCTACAGGAGCAGGTTCTGTTCTAGATGCTGGAGATGAGGTCATGCACTAGACCAATCCAGTTCCTACCCTTGGGGAATGCGGTTTAGGTCAAAAAGCAATTGGTCGTAGCCTGAGTTCTTCCACTTGCTTGCCATCTGCCTTTACAAGCTACCTGGGCCTTAATCTCCTCTTCTTGACCTTTTAGAGTGACGACCCATGCATGTGCTCACCAACTCCACTCTTGTACTCAATGCAAACATCACTAACAAATCAGGGCGCTCTTTTCTGAATTTCAAGGAAGACACAGACTTGGAAGCTTTTAGAACAAATTGACTCTATTGTCATTTGGGGCTGGGTACTTCTTTGTTGTGGGAGGCTGTCTTGTGCATTGCAGGATGTTTAGCGTCACCCTGGCCTCTACCATCTAGATTCCAGAAGCACATTCTCACTCTACCCCACATCTTAGTTGTCACAACCAAAATGTCTCTAGGCACTGTCAAATGTCCCCTGGGAGAGGGGTAATGATCCCCACTGAAAACTACTGCTCTAACTATTGCTACCAATGATTAGAGTTTACAGATAACCAAACTAATTGCCATCTCAGGGTCAGAGAATGTCTTCATATCTCTTCTCATTCTTATACTCTGCAATTCTGCAAATTTAGGAAAAACGAACTGCATTGTTTTTCTTTCAATTATCTAGAACTAGAAGAAGATTCTTGATAAGGAAACTGAGGCTCAAAAAGGTTAAATAACTTTTCCAGTTTGCATAGTTATTAGAGGCAAGGCTGAAATGCAACTACACAGCTTCTGAGCCCAGGGTGCCCTTCCCCTCTGGACTCTGCGCCTCTCTTTTTATAGCAGACAATCCACAAGGCATTCAGGAGCTTGGACTCATGCTGAAGCATTTGACTTCCAGTCACTGTCCTGGGTTCCTTCTTTGTTTTTTAAACTTTTGATCACACCCGAGTGAATGGGAATCTTTCCTTCGAAGAGAAGTAGAAAAATTAGCAATATTGCCTCTAGAAACCAATCAAGAGCAAGGCCTCATGGGTAACATGAACAAAAATGAGACCCAAACCCTGCCTTCGGGAAGCTTACAGCCTACAGTATGCAGTGTTGAGGGTGTGAGGATACACACATAAATTCTGATACAACATCAACTCATTAAGGCTGGACCAGTTTAACAAGGGTGTTGTACACAGGAGAAATGCCCACCCGACATATAAAGATATTTGCAAAACACTGTACATCTTTATTGGGGGCATCTGTTCATTAAAAACTGCTCTTCAATCTTCTTTACCCTCCCATTTCCCTCAAAGCTCCACTCCACATGACATCCCAGCTGTCCCTGACAACCCACAGAAAGAATGATCCAAAGTCCCCTCCAAACCCAGCCTCCGCTGGCTCTGTTCCCCTTGCCGCTTCCCACTCACCTCCCTCTTGCCTTCCCATGTCTCTGCTCTTCCACAGTAAATGGATCAAGACAGCATCAGCTCCAGTACTGCTCTCGCCCATTTCCCTGATTTAAACACCAAGGCCTAGGTGCTGTGCTGGTGGCAAAGCAAAGTTCTCTCCAGTATGTGGGGAAGGTAGAGAAGCTTTAAATTGAGGGAAAGGGAGTTCAGTCGTGAGAAGTAGGAGGTAAAATGATATAAAGAGTAAACATAGACCATATCCAACCAGATCAATGAAACAATATCTGAGAAAGTATTTCAAAAAGTGCACGGCGTAATATAAATAGATTGTACTGGAGGTATAGTTTCCAGAGTAAGAAAAATGTGACTTTGAGATGGATCTTGAATTAATGGAATCCGGACCTGTGGAATTGGAGGTGAGGACTGAGCAAAGGAGGAAGCCCGCATGGCAGCCCAGCAGGCACGAGCATTCCGTGCAGGAAAGGGCCGGGTGTGTTTGAGGAGCCGAGATCAGTCTCTCAACTGAGGCTCCTTAAGTTTATTTCCTGTCTGGGGCATTCTGTGACACATTTCCAAATGGAAAAATCATTCCCCATCAAGCTAGCCAAATATCTTGAATAAATAATGCAGAAATTATTAAGACATTTTCCAGAGGGCCCCAGCATTTCCTGTCTTGACAATGGAGCTGGATTTGACATCAGCTAATTCAAGAGGTTAAAGAGAAAAGCTTGGCCAATGCAAACTTCCCTTCCAAGTGTTTTTCGATAATGTGAGATTGTGTTGTGAGACAATGCTCGCGATCAGTTTTTTCCAAACCATCTCAGCATCTTTGATTAAGTCATAAACATGGCCATATGGATGTGCCATTGGCTGATTGCTGTCCTGGGTTGTGGGAAGAGGGAGGAACATTGAAATAAATTACAGCTTCATTGGTCAAGCTATAGAATGTTAAAATGAAACAAAAAAAAAGAGAAGGGGCTAAAAGAAAGGAGATATCCCAATGGCATGCACGATGATTTTGTGTTAATGGAAGAGACACACATTGGAAGGTTTTAAGGTTCCTAAAAGGAATAATACAAAAATATCAGCTCACATGTATACAGTGCTTCTCACGTACCAGCTGCTATTCTAAGCTCTCTACACAGACTACCTAGTTTATTCCTGCCAATGACCCTGAAACAGGCAGGTACTTATTCTCATTATACAGATGAAGAAACTGAAGTGCAAGACATTAAGTGACCTTCCCAGGGTCACACAATGCGTACACTGTCTACATGTGTGCTATCTCTCTAAGGAGCCTTTAGAGACAATGACCAAGAGAAAATGCAGAGTCTTCTTACAATCTTATCAGCAAAATGAGAAAGAGAGAGAGAGAGAGAGAGAATGTTTAGAAAATCCCGCCCAAATCTCTAAAAATTGCAGAAGTGATAATGCAACCACCTCATCACATCGTATCCGAGAAGACTGGTTGATTTGTCCCAGACCAAGTGGAGGCAAACCCAGGGCTTGAATAAAGTTCTTCTCATTCCCAGGAATCAAACAGCCTCCTGAGAATCAGTTTTCTCATCTGTACAATGGACAGCAAAGTACCTACTTATGAAATGATAGATTATTTATGCAAGCTCTTCAGAAAGTAATAGCACTGTAAAATACACTTTATCATTAGGAGTATCTGAACCCAGACAAACTGATTGAAGTGAGCACTACCAATTATTATAGGTTGTATCCATGGGCAATTTAGATCTCTCCCTAATTATCAGGTTTTTCACCTGTAAAGTGGCAATAATGATAATATCTCATGGGGTTCTGTGAAGATTAAATAATATTATGCATGCAAGGCATGCACTGAGCCCTACCCTTTGCTCATAGTAAATGCTCAATAAATATTAGATAATAATAATAAAGAAATCATAGCTACAGCATGTGTTATGCTATGTTAATTACAACAAGATTGCAATACCTATTTTGATGAACCAGAGCATTATAGCTTGAGTAAGAAATAAAATAAATATGCAAACGACAGAACTTTAACCTAATAACGTGACCACTCCCGAAGTTTAGCATATTACTGGAAATCGCTAATGGAGCACTGCCCATTATTCATGATAGAGCAGTAAGGAATCATGCATAATGGAACAGAGTCCCTGCTAACAGCAGATTCACGCACGATAATTTAAACTTGTTTGTATGGAAATAAAGGACGAATCTTTGAAGTGAGCCTTAATGAGATTCTGCTTGATCTTCAGTGTATCCTGGGAGAGAGAGTTCAATTTTTCCTCCAGCATCCGACTCATGTTGGTAGCGTGTAGGAAAGAAAGGGCCGACTTAAATTATGAATGGCCCTTCTTGTCTTTGTGATAGCAGGTGAGGAGTGGGGGCGCTCATCTGGGGGGCACTGGGGAGATAGAGAGAGACAACCACAGTTCTCCAAGGTGGCTTCTGCATCCGAAACTTACAGGAAGACTTGGCGGGCCGGGGCCTCCGCAGGCATTCATCCTCGACCCTGGAGGACCAAAATTAGCCAGTCTGCCCTGGCGGGAGATGTGGGTGTATCAGCGTGGCCCTGCACCTTTGCAAATTCTGCTCGTGCACGAAAGGGCTCCGTCCCACACCTGTGCCAGGGTAGACCTGGCAAACAGTCGCCTTGTCGACGACTGCTGGGCTGGCTGCTGCCGAACTCTGAAGAGATGTGGTGGTTCGGCAACTTGGCCTGGCTGTCAGAAGGTTCCAGAAAGTGGATGTGTTTTGGTTGGCAGGTGAAGAGAGTATGATAGTGGAGTTTTTAAAATCAATTCGAGCCATAGGAGAGGTCGACCTCATTAGGTGACCATTAGGGTCATGATGAGTTGGCGATGACTGTAGAGTGCTGAGCCCAGGCTGGCCACGCACTGTAGAGTGCTGAGCACGGGGTGGCCACGCGCTGCTGAGCCCTCAATGCATGGGAGATGCCATTTTGTTTTCTTTTAACCTGTTTCACTTTGAGGGCTTTTTCAAGTCTGTGGCCTGATTCAGGCTCAATTAATTGTAACTGAGCCTCTGAGATGAAGCGTACGTTGAATTCCTTCTGCCGTTTCGACAGGGAGGCACGGCCTAACTCGGAGTTGTGAGGAGTCAGTGTGCTGCGACTGTCTCTGCGCCGGGCTCCGTGCTCAGGACTCCCCTTACGTGACCTCGGTTAACCCTCCCCACAGCCCTGTGAGGATGAAAACGCTTTGCAATTTCATTTGACAGATGAGAAAACTGAGGCCCATGAGGCAAAGTTACTCGCCCACGCCAGTGAGAGGTGGGAACTGGGATTTGAACCCAGCACCCATTTGAGCCCTGCGTCCACTTTCTCAGTCACACTCTGCCGCCTGGAGGCGTCCCAACGCCTCCCCAGGTTACGGGTGTGTCGGGTGACTCTGGCGCGGGCAGCGAACTGAGAAGGATGCTGACTCATCTTCCTCAGCCGCCTCCCGTCACACAGACGCTCTGGCCTTGATTTTCCAATGAAAACTCTCTCTTTTTTAAGCTAACATGGACTGAGCATTATGTGAAGAGGGTTTCATGCATTCAATCATTTGATTCCTGAATCAAATGATTTACCAATGAAGCTACTGAAGCCTCCACAAGCGAAGGAACCAGCCCAAGAACACCCAGCTGGGGAACGGGGTCCCAGGACACATTCCCGCGTCATTCACGCAGATATGCACGTGTCGGACGCTGTTCTCTATAAGGGGTACAGCAGTGAACAAGACAGAGGTGTCTTGTTCACCCCCTCAGGGAGCCTACACTCCAGAGAGGAGAGACATGCTATGAACAAATATATACATTAGACAAGATGGTCACGTGCCAGAGAATGACATTTCCGTCAACGATGGACGGCATGCAATACATGATGATGATCCCGTAAGATACTGTATCCCATAAGATAATATTGTATTTTTACTGTATATTTTCCATGTTTAGATGTGTTTAAATATAGGCAATGTGTTACAATTACCTACCGTATTCAGTACAGGAACATGTCACATAGGCGTATAGCCCAGGAGCAATGGGCTAGACCACACAGCCTAGGCGTGCAGTGGGCTATGCCAGCTAGGTTTGTGTAAGTGCACCAATGATGAAATCACCTAACAAAGCATTTCTTAGAATGTGTCCCTGTTGTTCAACAACATACAACTACATAGAGGTCATTTCTGTGAAAAAAGCAGCAGAAAGAAGCAGAAGAAGGGACTAGAAGGAAAAGATGTGTGTGGGAGTTGCTAGTTTAGATGGGGTGCTCAGAGAGGGCAGCCTGAGAAAGTAACATTTGAACCATGACCTGAATGAGTGGAGGCAAGTGAGGGAAACACATTGCAGGCAGTGGGATTATCATGTGCAAAGGTCCTGGGGCAGGAATGAGTTGGGGGGAAACACGGAGAAGGTCCTTCTGCCCCAAGTGGAGTGGAGGAAGTGAAGCAGTCAGAACGGTGACTCACACACTGCCACGGCCAACTGAACTGAGAGTCTGTGTCCTGTTCTCTTGCCCACTGCATCTCCCAGGGCTGCCTTGAAGAATATCAACTCCTATCCTGACATCCGCTTTCCCTGAGGGTCCTCCCCTCTGCCAAGTCCCCAATTCTCTCTTTCCTTATGTGTAGATGATTACGAAATGTAGATGCTCTGAAATCCATTCCCTTTTTAAATAATTTGCGTTAAACTAGGGTAGATGTCCGCCAAGAGACGAGCAATAGAGAGCTCTGTGAGCAGCATCTCTGCATGGCACACTTTCATTCTTCACATTCGCACATGGCTCTGCTGACAGGGAGGCCCCGTGTGCAGCACGAGCGACACACGAAAGGAGTACCAGTGCGGCTACTCCCACGGAAACGTTTCCATCTCTGAGAGCTGGAGCATCAGATGCTGCGTCGGTATTTTTAATGCTGAAGCAGGTCAACAGTCGCGTCACCAAACACGCTTCGTATTCAGGCGCGAGTCTTAGATGTTTCTAGCTGCAGGTCTGAGGCATCTACTCTCCCGTAACAGCAACCTCCGTCTCATTTGGCCACTTCCTTCTGCTGAGTAGATGCGTTCTTTACGCTTCTGATTACTAACCACAGCCGCGAGCCAAAACATTATAGTTAAATAAAAAAAAAACAGACCCTGGGATGAGTCTTTGAGAAAAAAGCAGTCTTTTGATAATCAAAATCTTTATGCATTTTGCTTCATCATTATGCTAAGATGTTGAGAGAACCGGATTTTTAGAATTTAACCTGGTGTCTGAGCACAGGAAAAAAAAATTTCTCCATTTACTCTGGCCCTGACTTTGTGTCTATTCAATTACAATTTCCAGTCAACCACGCCAACATTTCAGGGATGGCCTTTTTTTTCTTTTTTTTTAAAAAGCAGGACTAGAATTTCATTGTATTGAACATAAATGGGGAAAAGTACATCACAGAATAAAACTTAAAATGCTTTTATGGAATTTTCATTATAAGACTGCCTGTAATGGAGTTGACCTCATATTCACCTAAGATTTCTCTGGCTCCGAGTTCAGATTTCATGCCAATTAACATGTTAATGACATATATCATTTAAAGAGCCCATCATAACTTTTATCACATCATGTTACATCTATTTCCTTGTAATTAAATCAGAATTACAGGGTGTAATTACTTTTCTTTTCCTGAATACCCATTCCTTTTCAGACATTTAAATTCAAGTGCAAGTACTAAAAGACACTTGAAAGTAACAACCTAATAAAAATATTATCAATTAATGAAAGTGTTGGGTTTCTCCTACTCTCTGGTTTCTTTTTGACAAATTCCTATCTCCCCGTATACTTTGCATGACATGTAATGATTGGTCGTATCCAGTCAAATGCTTTATAAGCTCTTTAAATCCTCGGGGCCCTACTCTCTATTAATATGCAATGTTCTCACACATAAATATAATTACATACAATTATTAGCGGAAAAGGATCAGATAAGGTTTATTAAGGAAATATCCTATAATTACCCAAGTCCAAGACTTCCCTTTACATGTTAATTCAGCCAAGGGTTGGAGTCTATAATCATTCCACCTGCAAAACAGCTATTGACTTTGATTTCACTTTGGGAAACCGATCACTGAGGGCAGGATCAAAAAAGGGGCACACCTTTGTTTAAAAGACTTAACCACAATAATTCTACAAAAATTTGGGGCCTGGAGATAATCATCTGGCCACTTCTAGTCTTCCACACCCTCCTCGACATCAGGTTTAAAACTTAAAGTTGTATCCTACTTAATTTTTGAACCTCATTATAACTTCAAGTAATATCTAAAAACATGCAAGCCACCTAGAGGCACGTGCTCTGCTATGACAGTCTGTTAGAGTTGTGTGCACAGAGCTACCAAGGACTCGCATCTATTGTTTGAGGAACCAGGCACTTGAATGTGGGTAGAAAAGCAACTCCGTTGTTATCAGGAAGTTCTGCGTACATAGATCAATTCCATCACTCATTTGGCAAATATTTATGGAGTGCCTATCACGGCTAGGTGCCAGTCTTTTAGCCCTCGGCTAGGTGCCAGTCTTTTAGCCCTCGGCAATGAGGAACATGGTGGAGGTTATTGTTGTCCACGTGCCAACGTTCTAGGGAAAGAGAACAGATCGTAAACAAGAAAATAACAGAAGGAATAAGAGAAGTTCAGCAAGCGATGAGAGCCGAGAGAGAGAGCAGAACGAGAGGATAAAGAGAGATGGTGGTGAGTGGATTATTCCACACAGGGCGGGCTGTGAAGGCATCTCCGAGGTGTCTGATCTTTGAGCTGAGGCCCAAGCGATGTGAAGGAGCAAGAGAGGCTCAGAGGGAACAGAATCTCCGAGTCCTAAGGGGCAGTGAGTGTGATGTTTGGAAGAATAAATGGCAGGTGAATAAAGGGAGCAAGATCGCAAAGATGGCGCCATTTACATAGGCCCTGCAGACCACCAGAAGCATCATAGATTTTGGTCTAAGAGTGATAAGAAGCAGTTAGAGGGTTTTAATCCAGGAGGCGACATTATCCGAATTACATTTTGAAAAGGATATTCTGTGGTGTGGAGGCTGGCTTGGAGGAGGCAGAGATAGAAGACACTGGGAGGCTGTTGGTGCCATCCAGGGGGGCGAAGGCACCAGCCTAACCTATGGAACAGCCCAGACAAAGGCAGAGCCCGTGATGTGGCAGGTGAATGAGCAGGGGCTACTCCTCAAGCTTGTGGCCGCTTGTAAGAACCCCCATGTCCTCCTGACCATTTGCTGAACGAATGTGTCCACTGTGTACCAGGCATCATTTTAAGCCTTGGAAATGTAAAAGTGAGCAAAGCAGACAGCATCCCTGCCCTCATGGACCTTAAATAAGGGAGAAGCACATCCGACCCAGAACCAAATAATTACAGAATAGTAAGTCTGGCAATGGAAGATGTCCTGGAGAAAACTACAACACGGCACGGGGATTGGGAAGGACAGAGAAAGAGGGAGGGACAGCCACTTAAGATTCCGTGCCCAGGGAAGGCCACGTGGAAGAAGGTATGACATTGCTACAGATCTGAATGAGGTGACACCAAGATGTGACCCAAATGTCAGCTGTTCCCACATCTTCCTAATCCCAACACATTGCTCTTATTTTCAACTGATGCCAACCTCGAACTCAACGCCGCTGCAAGTTCTCTCACCAAAGCACCAATGAACAATGGGGAGGTGGGGAAACTTTCACGAGGAAAACACAGAAGTGGGGGTGACATGACAGTGCCACAGCAGCACCTGATAAAACCTGCCCCACATTCCTCTAGAAAAATCCCAGATATTTCTTTTCTCCTTCCTCTGCACGCGATTCCCAGCTCTCTTCTTGAATTCTCTGGCACTCACAGTGGCCAGTCCCACTTTCCTCTTCTAAGCAGAGCAATTCAGCTCAGCCCCAACTCCTGCCACCCGCCCGCCCGCATACCCCGCTAAACGAAGGTATTCCATGAAAAGGCAACCGTAGCCACCATTTTTGCCCTCTGGGGCTTCACCTCCTCATTCCTATCCCAACTGGCTCAGCGCAGTATTTCTCCTTCAAACACTCAGTGCCCTCCCCAAGGAAAATTCTGGTGAATGCAATTATCACCTTGCAAGTGGTTTATGGATTGACATATGCCCACAGGTTCCCCATTTATTGAGCCCAGGACATGGAATCCCATGGAAATGCACAGGATCATTATCCCGTTCAAAGCTGTCTTTGCGCAGATTCTTGCGGTCCCTGTCTCCTATGTTTGTGTTTTCTCTCCATGTATAAAGTCAGGCCGAGATGAGATCGTGACCAAATCCTTGCCATCCATCTACAGCCTTGGTTTAAGGCAGAGGTTGGCAAATTGACCAGTAGAAAGGTGTTATCAGAACACAATCACACCCAACGATTGCAAATTGCCCGTGGCTGCTTCCTCGCAGCTGTGCAGGGCGGAACCCTGCCCAGCACAAAAGCAGTGCTGTCCCAGGCGAGTGGGCATGGCCATGTTCCCATACCGCTTTATTTCTGGACACTGAAGTCTGACTGTCATGTAATTCTCACACATCATGAAATATTATTCTTCTTCTGATTTTTGTTGAACCATTTATAAACCTAAAAACAATTCTCAGCTTGCTGGCTTTACAAAAACAGGTGGCAGGATGGATTTGGCTTGCAGGTCATAGTTCGCCACCCTGATTTGAGGGGTTGTTGACAAACCTCAGGCTCTCTGGGTTCTTGGATCAATCTCTGCATCACTAGGGTCCTCCCAGGAAGAAAGCAGAGTTGGCGTCGGTGTCGGGCTGTGCCTAGACCTGCCCCTCCACCTCCAGGTCACCAATTCCCAGCATGCCTATCCTCCCCCAGAATGCTTTCCCCTGCATCCTTCCAAGTCTGGAGTCTGGGCGCCTTGAGAAAGGGGCCTGCACATGCACCCCGATCTCCCCAGCATTCAGCCCAGAGCCCAGCACCATGCAGATACTCAAATCACATTAGTGGAGCGAAGAAACCAAGGAGTATATGAAAGTCAGAGCATCTTTTGTGCGGTTCTCAAGCCCATCTCTAACATCATTAATGCTTATGATAAGACAAAACCATTGCTTACTAGCAAAATGAATAATTCACCATTTCTCAAAACCTACTGGGATGAGAAACAAGGAAGAAGAAAGGGAGCTGTGGGTACCTCTGAGTGATACGTCTAAGTGACTCCTGGAGACACAGAGCCCGCGGCCCCCACAGCCCCCACTCTGCACTATTTCCATCGCTTTCCAAATGCGCTGAGGCCATTTCCTGACAGTTTGGGAGAAAGGGTCCAAACCGTGAGGCTCCTGCTCTGTCTTCAGCATTTTACAATTGAGAGCTGGCCTTGTTTAAAGCCCAACCTGTCATTACCGCTAATATTGAGATGGGACACTGTGATCCAAATGGAATCTGACCGCCTGATACAACCCAAAGTTAGGCTGCTTCCGAAAGCATCTTTCACTCTGTATACCGTCCACGCCGGCTGATGTCTGTTTCAGCGGAGCGGTGGGGTGCTCTCACGATGGTGCGACGGAGAGCTGATGTTGCATGAACTTTTCTGCTGCTGTTTCTTTTCCAGCTGACAGCTGAGCCCCGCACCCTAGGCCTGTCTGTTCATCTCACGGAGACGGTCAGTGATCCCCTCTCTTTCGATTAGCCCAGGCAACGATTGGGATAATTTAGGACTTGTGCCGCTTGATCATCTGTACAGTTACAACAAATAAAACATTTTAATATGAGCAGTCACCGCGTGTTTACTGCATCATGCTGCTGAGAGCTGAACGAATGCCAAGCGCCATAACAGAAGGGGGATGTGAACTCCAGAATGATGACACTAATAAGGAAATACAAAAGGCCCAACAAATGGCATTTGTGTTAAATCAATAATGCTCTGTTTGTTTTTTTTAATTCTAATCTTTCTTCGGAAAAAAAAATTATCTTTCTAAACAGTTGGCGATTCCTATTCTTGTTCGTCTTCCTGAACATAATTAAAAACATGTTGTGGCGTCTACTTAAGACATCAACTTTCCCAAGGCTGTCTTGTCCACTGCGTTTTAAACAAAGACACTTGTTTTGGCATTGTGCCCTTAATTAATCATTTGAGGCTTTATTGCTGTACCAAAAAAAAAGTGTCTTTGTTTAATGATTCATCGCAAGCCCAATTTCTGTAGAACTTAATCAAATACAGAACCAACTTTCTAATCAGCTTGAATACCAAAAAAAATAAAATAATAACATAGGCTTTGGTTTTCAAGATGTTATTTGATAAAAGAAACTGGTATGTGATATGTTACACAGGCTGCTTAGGAATTCTTTCATAGAAATAAGATGGACCTTTTGCTTTTGGAGTCGAGAATGGAAGCTCATTGTTTATTACGAAAACAGAACCTTTGATGGACCAGTGAGTGTCACTTAGCACTTAGGCCTTCCAGAGCAGCGGACAAAGCCTTAAGAATTCACATCTTGTCTTGCCATTTTTAATGGTCACTCTGAGAATCGGATGGCACAGCACAGGGGAAGGTGACTCCGGGAAGTGCTGAGCTGACTGCCGCTGACCGACATCAGGCCGGGGCTCGTCCCCGCTTCCGCTCTGCCTCGACTCCACCAGCACCACTAGCTTCTGCGTCAGGCTTGCTTCCTCCCGGCCCACCCCGAGTAGCGTTCACTTAGCAGTCCCCGGTGTAAGAAAAAGCAGAACAAACTGAGACACCTGTAAGTTATACCAAGTCAGGTCTAGGATCTCAAAACAGGTCTCAATATAACAACAAAATGGCTGGAGGAGGAGGTACAGCATTTGAATTAAATCAACTTACAAAATACATCAACCCTGGGCTCGGTGCATGTGACAGGCTAAGAAGAAGTCTGAGCATTCTGTTTTCGTTATCACTTTATTATTATTAACTTTGCTACATTTATGAGAATTTAAGATCTGTGGTGTTGATCACTGGTACAGTTTTTAACACACTTTCATATGAGCTGTAATTGAGAGCTCCCTAATCCTGCTGCTGTTAGTCACACACTGTGGTAAATGTCATTTACGGAGCCCTTTCCTGCGCCAGGCACCGTGTGTCGCACTTTGCGGGCATCTTGCCCTATAAGATGGGAAGTACCGTCCTCATCTTACAGATGAGTAAATGGAGGCTTCGTTTGACCCGAAGTTTTCCTACAACTAGGACCGTAGCCTCGGCCTCCCTACAGCTTCCTGATGTGATGTGGGGTCCCAGGGGACCCCCAGTCTCAACTCATCCCAGACTTGGCACCGACCGATGTAAAGCGAGGAAACTGCGCATTTCCCCAAAACCTACAGCAGCTTCAGGAGTCTGGGTTCCCAAGTGAGCAGCGTGTCTTGACTGGTGCCAATCGGGGTGCAGTGATTAAGAGTCGGGCTTTAGACTTTGACAGACCTGGCCTCCAATGCCAGCGCCTTCTGTGAGCCCCTAGGAGACTTACATAACCTCTCTGAACCTCAGTCTCCTCGCCTTGCAAATGTGGCTAAGATGAGCACCTACCTCACAGATGGGATTAAAGACACCTTTTCAGGCAAGTGCATTTAACAAAGAGCCCCTCGCGTAATAAGCATTCGATAAATGTTAAAACATGCAACCGCGTGTTGAATAGGCATGTTGCCTGAAGGGTGATCAAAGCATCGTTTTCTTTCTTTCTCCATTTAAAATCTATTCAGAGGGAGTAAACACCCCTGCCCTTGGATAAAATCGTAGCCAGCTCATGACTTTCCTGCTCCCTCTCAGGGAAGACAGGTCCACGGGCACGTTGAGACTCAACTCACAGGCTCAGTCCGGAGTGACGGGAGTTAGCTGGAAGTGTTTGTCCGGCTTTGGGCTGGAGGTGCCCAGTGGGAAACTGGGTGAGGACAGGAGTCCCTCTCTGCCTGCTCCTCCTGTGTCCCCAGCCTGCTGACAGCAGCTTCAGGGCCAGCGGGGAGAGGGAATGGGACGAGAAAGGGCCCAGCCCCAGAGCGAGGCTGACGGCTCTCGGTCTGTGCTCTAGGCAGGTGGTTCAAGCCCACTCACTGTTGGCTTTGCTTTTATTGTGGTAAAATATACATATTAAATTTACTCTTTTAACAATTTTTAAGTGAATAGGTCTGTGGCTTTAAGTGCATTCACATTGTTCTCCAGCCATCACCACCATCCATCTCCAGAAAAACGCAAGCTCTATCGCCTGGGTGTCCACGGGTCCGGTGGCCAGCTCCCTCTGGGCCGTCTCTCCTGCGGTTCCCTGTTCTGGGCAGACACCTCCCTCTCCCAGGGAGTGGACAGTGACTCTCTGCTCCCAAGTGCTGGGGGTCCACGGGGAGCCCCTGGCTAATGGACAGCCCCATTAAACACACCTCAGCACCACCACCCATGGGCTCTCTCCCCTGCATGTTCCCTGTTCTCCCCTAGTGGGCCCAGAATAACGTCTCCCACCCTACCCTGGACAGACTCTCAGAGGCTAGGCTGATCCAAGCAAACAGCTTCCTCCTAAAAGCCACGGGAGCAGTCAGCAGCTCTCTGTTTCTGGGCAGAACTCAGACCAGAGTCCACAGATTGCCTAGTGTCCTCGAGCAGGAGTCAGGTCCCCAGGCTCCCTGTCTCCCAAGGCCAGCCTGGGCATCTTCTTAACCCACACTTTCTGCCCCTGTCCCAGCAAGACATGGGGTTTGGCCCAGTTCAGGTTCCCCCAGAAGCCTCCTCTGAAACAAGGACTCCCACTCCCAGGAAACACCAGCAGGGTAGTGAAGAAGCGAGCCCAGGACGGGGAGGGCAGCCAGTGTGGGGAGCTCGCCGTGCAGGTTGTCATTGTGGGTGATTGGCACATGATCCCACGGAGAGCCCTGGGAGCTCGTGAGGAACACAGCCCTCAGAGACAGCTGGGGTCTGTGCAGAACGACCCCTGCCGATTACAGACAGCTGTGCAGGTGAGCCCGGAGGCGGCCAGGGGGAGTTAATTCACATTCATCCACTTCGCAGCAGATGTGCCCAGTGGTGCTGTGGCCAGACAGAGCCCTCGGAAGGC
The DNA here is from genome assembly GCA_963575035.1 of Avahi laniger. Classification (NCBI taxonomy): domain Eukaryota; kingdom Metazoa; phylum Chordata; class Mammalia; order Primates; family Indriidae; genus Avahi; species Avahi laniger. The sequence continues at coordinate 45,891 of CAUYSK010078884.1, read as the reverse complement.
CCACAGTAGACACTGGGCAGGCAGGGGCAAGGGGACAGGGTAGGCCACCGGTGTCGCTGCCTTCAAGCTGGAAGGTAGGCCCCTCCTCAGCCCACCCCCTAAGGGGGAAGACGGAGACTCAGAGCAGGACGACAGCTCTTTGTCCAAATAAAACTCCCCTCATTGCTCATGCAGTTGTTCCTCCCATGCTCCTGTGGACCCTCCTGCAGGAAAGCCCCTGCGAAGGAGAGAGAATGAGATCCACAGCGAGACGGCCGTGCTCCGTCCTAGCCGTACCCTCCGTGAGTATGAGGACTGATGTCCCCCTCTGTGCCCCAGTGTCCTCACCCGTGAGACTGGGGATGCTACAGGGTTCCGTGAAATGCTTCCCATGCCTCCTCCCAAATGCGTTCAGATCCCCTGCTGGACTCGTTTCACACACGGTGCGTTTCCTCCCTAAGGCTTGGAGAAGATAAACTCAACAGTCTTCTGTGTATGTCTGTTTGATGAGGTTCCCCTAGGTGATGGTGAGCTGCCAAGGGCCAGAACTGCACAGCACATTGGTCTCATTCTCCACTTAGCTCCTCAGCACTTAGCGCAAGGCTTGGCACATAGTATGTGCTCAGTAAATATTAGTAAAACACACATACCCACACATATATGCATGCATGCATATACACATATAAATGCTACGTGTCAAGAACCTGGAGCCCTGAATTCATATGCCTCCAGGAGCCAGGCAGGAATAAAGCAAAAGAGACAGTATGGGAGGCAATGGGGAATGGTGGGGAGTGTGGCAAACTGCAGAGCACTTGCCCGGTCCAAAGGACATAGCAGCTACTCACTTGCATTTGGTTCCCCAAAGTTACCACTTGCCAGACCTTCCAATCTTTTTCTGAAGAGACTAGAAATCCATTATGTGAAATTTCCAGATTTTTGACATGTCAGCAATCACTCCAGATTTTTAGAATACACTCTTCGGGTAAAAAATACATATATATATATATATCTTTTAGGCCAAACATAGCTCACCAACCAATAGATTGAGGTCTCTGTTATCAAGCAACATCTGAGATAAAGGGTATTTCTCTTCCCCCATCTTCTCCTTCTACTTTATCTCTGCTCATACAGAGCATTCCATGTGATTGCACAGTAGGTTTGGCCACCTAGAGGCAGGGGGAGGAATGACATGACCTCCGCCGATCTCCCACATGTCAAAGCCTCCTCCCTTTGTGTCTAGGTGCAGGGTGGCCCCTTTGGCAGCAGCCATCCTTCTCCACATCACCCTCTCCCTTCCCCACCCGCTTATGCCACTGAGCTAATTAGTGTGACTCAATGGACATAAGAGGCTCAGGTGTCCCGCCGGTACTAAGCCTGGTGCGAGTAACTGTGTGTGTGCCGGTAAGGCTGCCAGGCAGTCAGCAAGCGCGGCTTCTCCACTGGGGCGACACAGGAGAGAGGCATATGGGGTGGGCTCGTTCTGCCAGAAGATGATGAAATCAAGGCATTTTAAGTCACCCAAGATGAACCCAGGATGTTTCTATTCTGTCCAAAGGAGAGACACATTTGTTCTTGACAAGTCTACTCCATTTATCCCCATATATTAACAAAGGAATTGATGATTTCAAAGATGGGACCATGCACTGTTGGTGGGAGTAGCCTCTTTAAGGAGAAATTTGGCAATAGCTGACAAAATTTTAAGCATTCATTCTCTTCCACCTGCAAGTTCATGGCTGGGAATTTATCTTCAGATGTATTTGGGCATGTGTATAAAGTTGAGTGCATAAGGATATATCACCTTTACCTGGAGGGGAATGATTGAAGGGAAAGACTCCGGAGCCAGAACTGCTAGGTTTGAATCTTAGCGCTGCCCCTTGCAAGCTGCGTAATCTTAGGCAAATCACTTCGCTTCCCTGTGTTTCAGTCTCCTCATCTGAGAAATGAGGCTATTAAAGCTCCTATTTCACATGGTGGGTGGGAGATGAAATGACATAATGTAGGTAGAGCACTTAGAAGAATTCCCAGCTCATAGCAAGTGAGACATTTGCCATCCACTGGAAATGCATAAACACGTTTTAGTTTTCCATACCAGGAGCCTCAGTGCAATCTTTCAAAATCATGGAGTAAACCCCTCTGTGCTGATATAGAGCAATCACAAGATTTATTCTTTAGTGTAAATGTCATGTGTCTGTAGTATTCACCTTTGTGTTCAAAATCATGTCCAAATTATACCCAATAACGTTGTTTGTAAAAAATATTATGTACATGCACGCATACTTAATGTTTATGTAGAGAATATTTCCGGAAAGATCAGAAATAAGCCCTTGGGTTGGAGGGGCACTTTTTATTTTTGTGGTGTTTGATTTCTTTATCAAGTTCTTGTACTATTTTTTTTCCAGGAAAAATGTTGTTTAAAAGAAAAAGTCAGGACTGAACTCAGTGGTTAATGGCACTGGATTTAAACCCAGGGCTCGTACAACCACATCTCCACGTGGATCTCTTTGATCTTCCTTTGATAAAGCTGCCGCGCTGCTCGGTGAAGTGACCAGGCTCCCGAAGCAACGAGACCTGGCTCTGCCACTTCCCAGCTGCGTGACCTGCGACAAGCAATGTCACCTTTCTGTGCCTCATTCTTTCTTTTTTCAGAGAGGCGAAAGCAGCTTTTTCAGGGTTTTTAGAGGATTGATTGAGATAATGTTTGTAAAGTGCTGAGGACAGGGCCTGTCATATATAAATAGGGGTTATTATTATACTTGGTAGCTGATTTCTAACTACCAGCTTTACAAAGGTGGCAGCGAATCAAGATATTCACTATTGTCATTTATGCAAATTAAGAAGACAACACCTAGAAAAGAAAATATCTTCCCTCATTCTCCTTCCTCTCTCTCTCTCTCTCTCTCATTTGTCTTTAACACACACTATCACCAAAAAGCCTTGAGGTTTCTGTTGATAATTTACACAATAAACACATTAAAAAACAGCAAAATGCCACGTTGGCTATTGTCTAAGATTCATCTTTGTAGTCCAACGAACGGCTTAAGAAATGTCGATGGCAAAAAAAAATTAAAATACGTGATGATAAAATTATCAGTACAGTTGATTCCAGAGAATCAGGCCCTACGGCTTATCCCGCTGCGTGCTCCGTGGCCCTAGGCCGGCCGCAGCCTTCCGCAGGGTCTGCTCCCTCCCCAGCACCCAGCCCTCCCCCACACAGCCTTCTGCTTCACAGCCCTCCTGAATATCCGCACTCTTGCCATCCTACGCCTGTGTTACGGGTTATTTCCCTACCTATATCCACCCATACAGCACCTCCAATCCATATATCCTGACCCCCGAAACACAAATAGCAAACAGAAAGTTCATTATAGTAAAATATGATGTATTCCACATGTGTGGATATATATATTCCACAAGGGTCTATATATGTGTGCATGCTTGTATACGTGTGTTATGAGTATACATGTTATTTATGTGTATATATGCATGTGCACGTGTGTGTAGTATCTATGCATGTGTGTATACACACACACACACACACAGAAGCATGACAGTGTTAGGAGACATGAAAGTAAGTCTGGATTTAAGAAGTAAGACAATATTTAATGTACAATTAATGTGCCCCTTTTCTCCTTTTGCTCCATTTTGTCATTTTGAAATCGTGCACGTGTATAGACACGTGTGTGCACACATCATCGTGAACCCTGTAACCACCAGGAGAGCCACGGAGCTAGGAAAGGGTTTCAGCGGAGCTAACGCAGTCAGATTCGGGATTAGGAGGGTCACCCTGGTGCAAGGGGGGAGGGCAGGTGAGAGGGTAGAGGAGACAGAGTGGGGGGAGGGCGGGCATGTGAGTTCACTGCTGTCACAGGCAGCTGGGACAGGGATCAGAGGCACAGGACAGAGCGAGGCTCTCAGTGGGTACGACACAGACCCAAGAGGGCACTTTGGACATTAGCTGCAGGTGGTAGAAGTAGAGCAATGGAGATCCAACTATGGAAGAACACGTGCTTTGTTAGCAATACCTGGGGCACAGGAAATAACACCAACATCCTAAGAAATTGCTCGTCTGGCCTCATTTCTTTGGACAGCAGTCAGGTTCTATTCACGTGTGCGTTTCCCCACAGGGCCAGGAGCTCCCTGAAGGTCTTTGCCTTTTTTGTCTGCGTGGCCTCTACATCGGGAAAAGGGATCAGCGTGCTAGGCCAGTGGGCCAAATCCACCACCCGTTTATCACATACAGTTTCAGGGCGCACAGCCGCACCCACGCTGATCGCTGCCTTGCTGCTGCAACGGCTCGGTTGCGGACTTGTCCAGTGAATTCTAAAATATTTACCACCTGGCCCTTGAAGACACTGTTCGCCTGCCCCATGATCTCACATCATCCCAAGAACATAGCAGATGCCCCATAAATATTTACATGCTGTATAAACGGGAGTCACAATGATGGGACTGCCTTCCGTCATTCAGAGAAATAACCCACTGACTCTGTTTCGACTGGCACACCCCTTGTACTGCATCCCAAATGTGAAACTTTTTCTTTTACCCCAAGTCACTCATGTCTTCAATTGGTCCAATCCTCTGGAGAGTCCTTGAAGCAGACCAGACTCAGGGGAGCCTTTGAAGACAGAAAACTGAACTATTTGGGGACAAAGATGTTTTCCCAAATTTGGCACTATCGGCAATTGGGGCAGGATAATTCTCTTGCGGGGGGCTGTCCTGTGCACTGCAGGATGCTGAGCGGTGTCCCTGGCCTCTACCCACATTCCTTCCCTACATGATGGTTAAAAATGTCTCCTGGGAGGCAAAACTTCCTCCCAATAGAGCACCAGGGCTCTAGAGAGAGAAACTGTAGCTAAGACCTCAGTACTGGGATCCACGTGTAAACATCCCTGAGGATATTCCTCGTGGTATTTTAGAATGCATGAGAGGAATTGGCACAGCCCATTCCAATCGCTCTACTCAGCCTGTCGGGGGACTTCTGATGTCTAACCTGAGTCCCTAATGCTGCATTTGCCCCTCTTTTTTTAAATTCTGTCATCAATGAAAAAATTAAAAATAGAGAAGAGTTAGTGTCTACGCCTGCCATAATAACCCTCCTTCTATGGCAGTCTCTTTACAGAGAAAGCCAAAAAATACGCAGTCCAGGTAATCACTCACTGGACAAATACCTGCTGAGCACCTGCTCACCCGGCACTGCTGTGGGTGCCGGAGATAGAATAAAGAGCGGGAGGGAGCAGGGCCCTGATCGCGGGAGCTACGTCCTAGTGACAGGAACAAATAAGCAAAGAAATAAACAAGATGGCATCAGTTACTGATGAGTGGTTGATGTCATAGGAGTGACTGGTGGCCCCTTAGCCGGGATGGTAAGGAAATGCCTCACCGCGGATGGGACATTTAGACAGAGGCCTGGAGAATTCAGAAGAGCAGCCCTGCCGAGAGAGAAGGGGTGAAACGCCTGGTTTCAACATGTCCCTGGTTCCAAGATTTTGATCTGAAACAGGTGTGGGGTCTTGCTACCCCCTAGGGTTCCCTTCCTCCTCCTATGGAGGAAGGGAGCCTCAAAGTGGGCTTAGATTTCCTGAGCAGCTTCAAGAAACAGCCCTCTTGATTGGCCTGAGGATCTCTGATGGATTTCCTAAATGGCTGTAGTAGGTGCCAAAAGTTAGGCACTCCCAGGTTCTCAAGGAGAGAAACCTGAAGTCTCTTCCTTCCTACTCCTTTCCAGATCCATCCAGGCCCCGGTAGCAGCAACAGTAAGGCAGGCGCGCAGGAGGGCGCGAGCATGGCTAGGACGGTGTTTGGTGGGTGAGGTCCTCTGACCAACTCTGAAGCCAGAGTATGAATGTCTGGGCCCATCCCCGGCCCCCCCAGCTTCCTCCATTCAGCTCCTGTCTTTCTCCAGAGGATGAGCCATCTTGTGCCACGAAGCAGGTCTTGCTGGGAGAATAACAACTCGAGTAAAAGCTAGAGGCATTGGGAAGTGGTAGCTAATTGTTGGAATCAGGGGTGAAAAATTATTTCAGGGCTTTCAGCTGTTTCACGTGCCATGTTGTTTGTTCTACTTGTAGCCCCATCTCCCCATTGCACTGTCTCAGACAGGTAGCTGGTGAGGGGTGAGAAGCATCTGGGTGGGCTCTGGGGTCCTGCAATCATGAGCTCAGATCTGGACCGTCCTTCCTAACTGCCAGACTTTGGAAAAGCCACTTATACTCTTTGGACCTTCATTTATTCATCTGCAAACTGGAGGGATCTACTTTGGAGGGTTGCTGTGAGGATGAGAGATAAGGTTTGTGTCAGTAATAATAATGTAATAGCCATTATGTATTGAGTTTCTGCTGTGTGTTTGGCACTGTGCCCAATTCTTTATAAAAATATCTCACCCTCACAACAGCCCTCAGTGGAGGATCCATTATCACTATCCCCACTTCACAGCTGAGAAAAGTGAGGCATAGAGGTGTTAAATATCATGCCTAAGTCTGTCCACTTTATAAAGAGCAAAGCCAGTATTTGTCCGAACCCAGGTTTCATAGAACCCGGATCCAGGGTCCTTAACCACAGGCCCCCTCTGCAGTGGGCAGTCAACAAAAAATCACTCGTTGCTGTGATCCGGTTATAATCATAATGAGAATCAGAGTGGCAACAAATGGGAACTAATCCATCCTCACTGCCCCGCTGAGCAGAAGGGACATCTCACTCTAAGTGACTTTGTTGTCACTTGTTGACACACACCGTCCCAGGGCCTGTGTGACACCACACTGCTGATCTCCTAATACATCCTGCAGAGCCTGATGGCTGACGTAATCACACAAGAACCCTCTGCTCGCTTAGTCCCTCTCTGTCTCTCTGCCCCACGTATAAAGCAGGAATTCAGAAATTTATTCATTCGTTGTTCAACTAACATTTATCAAGTGTCCACCAAATGGCAGGCACTGCTCTATACAGGAATGCATGAGAGGGACATAAATCCTGCCCTCTTAGAGCTCACACTCTGGAGGGAAAGAAAATGCAGAAAGTAAAATATACAATATGTTTAGGGTACAGAAAGAATCAAGTGTCCGCTATGGCAGGGAGGGAGACCAGGGACTGCCAACCACAGAGAAGGGCTCAGTTTGAAATAGGGCAGTCAGGGAAGGCCTCCCAGAGAAGATGGAAAAGGTGAAAGAGCAAGCCGACCAGATATCTGGGAAAGAACATTCCAGGCTGCGAAAAACAGCAAGAGCAATCAAAGACCCAGAGGTGAATCAGCCTCTTAGAGAAAAGTTTCACAAATTGATTCATCAGAACACCAATCTCATGAGACATTCATTGAAAATAAGCTTATGGAGCCCAATAAGTTTTGTAAATGCCACATGCTTATATAGTCCACGTTTGGAGTTTGGATTACCCATTACCATAAGAAAAGACAGGCAAGGCAATGTTCTGCAGTAGAGTCTTGTTCAACCCATCTCACCCAAGCACAATTGACTATACAACTATTTCTTCACCTAACACCTGTTGGCATCCCACAGAGCTACATATCCATGGAAGCCAATTTGGGAAACTCTGGTTTAAACTTGGGGCCCTTTCTCTAGAATGATGTGCAATTTCTTGATTCTCTTACCCCCACTGAGTCATTCAACAAACACTTATTGAACACTTCCTTACTAAATGTCAGATACTAAGCTAGATTTTGCTTGAGATAGAGCAGAGAATAAGACCCCCTGTCTCCACTTAAAAAGTCAAGTCTGAGACGCCGCCACGCGGACCCACCCGCCACCAGCCACAGTCAACCCTGCAGTATTCAACGTCGCCATGCACGATGGCGATGGGCTCCGTCTCCTTCGAGCTGTTTGCAGACAAATTTCCAAAGATGGCAGAAAACTTTCGTGCTCTGAGTACTGGAGAGAAAGAATTTGGTTATAAGGGTTCCTGCTTTCACAGAATTATTCCAGGGTTTATATACCAGGGTGGTGGCTTCACACGCCATGACGGCACTGGCCCAAAGTGCATCTACAGGGAGAAACTTGATGATGAGAACTTCATGCTGAACATACAGGTCTTGGCATCTTCATGGCAAATGTTGTATCCAACACAAATGGTTCCCAGTTTTTCATGAGCACAGCCAGGACGGAGGGGCTGGGTGGCAGGTGTGTGGTCTGTGGCAAGGTGTAAGAGTGCATGAGTATCACAGAAGCCCTGGAGCGCTTTGGGCCCAGGAATGGCAAGAACAGCAAGATCACCATTGCCAACTGTGGGCAACTCATACATTTGACTTACGTTTTATCTTAACCACCAGACCATTCCTTCCGTAGCTCAGGAGAGCATCCCTCTGCCGCATTTGCTCACAGTGTGCTCTCGCTGCAGGTCTTTGGATTCCGTGTTTTCCTTATTTCCCTCCATGTCTAGCTGGATCGCAGAGTTAAGTCTATGATGATGAAATAAACTAAATAACAATGAAATCCACAAAGCAAGTGAATGTCTGCCAAGGAAGATGAGACCGTGTGAATTCAGTGACCCAAACTCTGCAAGGGACAGTTGCGGGGAATGAATGGTTAAGAAAGAGACTGATTGCAAACCCGTCCTCTTGTCTCTTGTAATATTTCAGCTCTTGGTCTAACTAGTATTAAGAGGGCACAAAAATGATTCTTACTAGATCTGTGCGGTTTGAAAGGAAAGAAGAGGTGGTTGCTTAGGGATAAGACAAAAAGAAAAGCTCACAGCAATTTATACCTTCTCAACACCTTCTCAAGAAGAATAAAGTTGAAAAATTTCAGAACCACCCCCTGCAGATCCAATTTCAAACATATACCCACATGCGACACCCAAGCCTTAAGCAGCCTCTGAGTTGGAATAAATTGACTTCCAGCCCCACGTGCACACCCGCCAGTCAGCCCTCTCGTTTACCACCTGCGCCGGATTCATTTTCAAAGGCTGGGCTTTTCTCATAACAATCTAGAGTCCAAAGGATAGGAAGCAATGCCGGGTGGAGGAGAGAGAACAAAACCCTATTTATCCACTTGTAAAATATACTTATTTTAATCACCCCTGAATATACTGATGTTTACTTCAAAAAATTAGGCCTCCAATTTATAGTCAGGACTTCAGGAGCAACATGATGCAATGTTAAGAGCATAGAATGCAAATAATAATGCCTACATTTCACACCAGTAACTTGATTCCCTGCTTTGAGCCAGCTGCTATCACGGGATTACCGATCTAACTCCTTACCACATCCTTAGCCCCATTTTACAGATGAGAAACAAAGGCCTACAAAGGTGTAATAATTTGCCCACGGATCATATGGAAAGCCACACAGCAAGATGTGTTGCCTCTTTGCGAAAAGTATATGATATTTAGACCTTGCAGCGCTTGAATTTCAGCCTCAGCACTTCGGGAGCAGGGCATCTTGCCTGGATCATATATATTTTTCCTGAGTCTTAGCTTCCCTATCTGCCCTCCCTACAACCCCGGGCAAGAGTGCCCACCTAGCTCAAGGTAGGGCCTCAACAAATTGCATGCCCTTTCTCTCGGAGTTTCTTTTTCTAGACTGCCAACTGCTTTATGAAAATCTCCCAGAATCGATATGTGCTAGAAACTGTTCTGAGAACTTACACACATCACCTCATTCCACCCACTTAATCCAGACAGCATCACTGAAAGTTGCATTCTTTCACCCTCCCTTTGAAGGTTAGACAACTGATGCTTGAAGATGGTCAACAGCAGGTTCAAAAGGACCAAACCATCAAGTAAGCAACTCGTAGTTTAAACTAGTGGTTCTCAACTAGGGGACACGTGCTTGGTCTGGATACATTTTTGGTTGTCATGCCTTGTGGGGTGGGGGGTGGGGTGCTGCTAGTGCCTGCTGGGTACAGTCCAGAGATGCTGTCAAACACCCTACAATGCACAGGACAGCCTCCACCCCACAGCAAAGAATTATCCAGCCCAAATGTCAATAGCACCAAGTTTGGGAAACCTTGGTTTAAATCAGGTTTATCTGACACCAAAGTCAATAAACTATTTTGCTTCCCTAACTGAGGGTTTCTAACCCTCAACATTTGGAGCCGGATAATTCTCAGCTGTGGCAGCTGTCCTGTAGGATATTTGCAGGATACGTGTGGGATGTTCACCAGCATCCCTGGTTTCCACCCATTGGATGCCTATAGCACCTCCCCCTAAATCGTGACAACCAAAAATGTCTGCAGACATTGCCAAATGTTCCCAGCACCCTCTCCTCCTCCCCCTGGGGGGACGAGTCACTCCCAGTTGAGAATTGCTTTCCTAACCCACAGGAAATCAGTTTAGCTATGAAATGGGAATAACAAAACTGCTCTGAAAAATATTATTAATGAGAAAACATTTTGGATGACCATGATTTACATGTGTTTAAAGAAAGTAGATGTGTGTGTTTAAATGCACACACACACACACACATACATTTATGTGTGTGGGCATGCATTTATATACATCTATATACTTCTTTTAATATCTGGGCACATTTGGCAGGAAGGAATAGCGAACAACCTCTTTATATCCCAGTGCATGAAATGTTACTTCCAGTTATATTGGGTTCCAGGAACCATACACCACATTAGAAATAAAATAGAGTGTTCCCTTTTTTGCTGCTGACAATGTTCTGTTGTTGGAGCCTCATTATTATTCCAAAATGAATTAGATCTTAATTTGAAACAATGAACCAAGGGAGAAGAGAGGCCATACCTGAGGCCCTGCGTAGAACCTCACTTTCTCACTTCGACCAAACTGGTGTTGACTACTTGAGAATCTCCATGGCTGGGCAAATTGAGGCACAACCAAGACCTAGCAAATTTTCCACAATGATACAAAACAGGAGTCAGTAAACTTTTCTGTAAAGGGCAGATAGTAAATATTTCAGATTTGCATGTCGTACAACCTCAGTTGCAACTATTCAACTGTGCCACTGTAGCATCAAAACAGCCATAGACAATATGTAAATAATAGGCCTGGACATGTCCCAATAAAACTTTATTTATGAACACTGAAATTTGAATATCGGGTAATTTTTATGTCATGAAATAGTATTGTTCTTTTTCCTCTTTTCCCAAACATTTAAAAATGCAAACAATATTCTTAGCTCCTGGGCCACACAAAAGGAAGGGGCAGTCTGGATTTGGCTTGTCCACACCCTGCATAGAACATGACAAAAGAGAGAAACCTTGCTCTCTCCAAAAAAAGCCATAAATTCCCACTTTTCTATCCTTAAGATGAAAGAGATTACCCTGGATATTTGGAAGTTGGTTTGATTAGCACTACAGAAATTAATCCGCCAATACCTGAACTTCTGGAATGTTCAGTTTACATAGCCCTGGATAAACACTGAAGGACACACTTGAAGTAACTTAGTGCTGGGTTTTTTCTTTTCCTGCTATAACTGCATGAAATAATTGTTTACAGTAGGCAGCAACCAATGAATTGGATGTCTCTAGGACCTCTTGGTTAAAAAATAAAATAGAGAAGAAGAAAAAGAAAACCCCTCAAGTTCTAAATTTTGTAAACACAAAGCCTCAGGTCCTATGTGACATTGGACATGAAAAATCTGCCTCCAACTTATGTCTCCTCTCCCTACGCACAGTCAAGGATCCACGCTGAGGGGCGAGACCCTGGGCTCGGAACTTCTTGGTGGTTATAAATTCTTCATCAACAGTGGATTAAGTTTTTAAGAGGGATTTTTCTTCTTCTTTTTCTTTTTTTTTCCTTAAGTTACGGTGATCACAATTTTCAGATTTCTGACTACTTACGAAACTTTTTTTTCCTCCCCCTCTTAACAGAAAAGGTCAGTCACTTTTAAGATATAAGAGAATTTGAGAATAGATTAATGACAAAGACAAATGATGATTTTTATTTTAGCGGAAGTTTCGGTGCATTTTCTGGGTACTGATAATAAAGTACACTCGACATATAACTGCGTAAGTTCTTTGCTTTAAAGTTCAACGACGGATCAAAAGAGTGAATTCTCTCTTTAACAAGAAATCTCCTGGAAGGAAAAATAAAAGGAAGAGGGGGTGGGTAAAGCTCCTACATCCCTTTTGTCTTTTCCTCTCTCTTTGTGGCCCAGAGACAGAGCATTGAGTGACTTCTTCAGAAAAGAGATCAGTGAAATTGTCAGTTGATTACTTCTCCTTGATTAGCATTTATAAGAGCCCTGTGATACAGTATTTGCATTCCTATTTAGCCGTGATTTTTGTGGGGCACCAATGATTAAACTTGTCACAGGGCTTGATTGACGGGGTCAGATCTTCACTTTCTACTCTTTTGAAATTAAAAACAAATGTGTCAGCTCCCTTCATGGGCCGGAGCGCCGTGAAGCTCGCCTGCCTTGTCATTGCAGATAGGTCAGGAATGTTTTAATTTTAGGGATGGATTCTGCTTGTCAAGTAGAGTGTGATGGCGTGTGGTTCTGGAGATGAGATGTGAAGGGTGTAACACAAAGAAGGGGAAGAACAAAGACAAAGACACTCACATTATTAGACAGATTTAATTAGTCTGAATGGATATTATGCTAGATGAAGCAGTGAGCTGTGAAATTAACCCTTGATTACGGATTGGCGGATCATACTCATGAAGAGAATCAGACCTTTGTGGAGAGACGCGAGGTGTGATTCCAGTTTCCTCTACCCTTCTGGGTTGCGTGCCAGATCTCCCCCCCCTCCACCCACCCCCATCCGCTCAAACACCAGAATCTGTAGGAAAAAAGCGTGCAAGTTCGCCTTTCACTTGCGCAAGCCGGTGTACCTAGAAAACAGATTCCGCCTAGCTTTGCTCTCTTCCACTTGAGAGAAAGCAACAAGCCAACAGCGGTTGGATGTGCGGCTCGGGGGCTCACAAAGATGCAGGTGTCTGAATTCAAAATAGAGAATAAGAAAAGCTGAGTTTGAATGCGGGTCGTGTATTTTGAGTGTCTGCATTGAATAGCTGCATCAACTGCAGGAGAAGGTCACCTCCTTGGAGTGTTTGTCCTTAACGCAGCGTCCTTCCAACTTACTGCTACCTTTCCATGGTCTTCTCCAGAGAATCCCAGCTGCATCCTGACTCCTAAGAACTTCAAGCACGTTGACAGAGGGCCGGAAGGCCCAGACACCTGACTCAGCAAGGGTGTACGGTTAAGCAAAAATCGCTAATACTCAGGACCTCAACAAGGAGGGGACACTTGTGAGTGACGGTACACATAAGAAGGTATGTGGGACTGAGATGATGTGGCCTTCCAGAAATCTTTTATTTTACCCAAATCATCAAAAGGACATGAACTCTGCTGAGAAAGGTTCTGTATAAGGCTTGCACCGACTGATGTCTCTGCTTTTAACTGACTCAGGCTAGAAGATCATTCCTCAGCACCAGTTCCAGGAATGGGAAGGCTTGGTGGGCGTGATACAACAGAGGAGTGTCTGTTAGGCTGGTCCCGGTCATGTGGAAATTCTGCAAATTAGGAATTGAGGAAACGGAGTTACTGAAATTGCTTTGTAGTTCTTCCACAAACTCAGTGTTCTCGTTGCCTAATGGGAAGTACAGCTTCTTCTTTAACAGTTGTGCTGAGGATGGAGTCTGACCCGGAAGGCATCGTGTGCTATTATTACAGCTCAGTATAGAAAACACAGCACTAATTGGAAGTCCCTTTTCTGGGTCTGCCTTTTTCTTATGGCAGTCTCTTACTTTGGAGTATAAGTGGCTCCAGTTTAGGGAGCTCCTGGTTGAGTAACTCCCTGAACCAACAGTTTTCAAATGTAGTCTTGAGATGTTGAATCAATTGTAATGAATTGCAAATAATTTATTCCCAATCATTGCTGAAGGATGAGGGTGCTCAATGAGCTCACTGGCACTACACTACAATTTTCTGAATGGGAAAGACAAAGGGGAAATTGGAATCCTAACCCTGGCTCCATTTACGAAAATGTCACTTGTGTGAACAACAGGCGTCACAGGTCAGGGAAGGGAAAATGTTGAGCATCTCTCTCTGCTCTGCCAGGAAATGGAGGGCCCCTTTATTGGCAGGTGCTTTGGGTGACCATCCTGTGGGGGTCACAATGTTCCAGGTAGATGGTTGTGTCTCAAATTTCTGGTTTATGGTCTCTGGAAAATCAGACTATTCCACAGATGAACACAGCTACAGTTATTTCTATTTGAAAATGAGGATTGCTTCCTTCCCAACGATGATGTTTTGTTTCTGAAGAAATTCTTTTCTTAGTCCTAAGTGATAAAAGAAATAACCTGCTGTCTCCAATTTGACTTCACCGAGGTTTAGAGGAGGAAGGGAACTTAAGAAATTCTCTTATCAGGGGATTCCCAGCACTCAGTATCCTTGACCCTGAAGGTACCACACTGGGTGATTTACATGACATGTGGACAAACTTTTAATTTTTTTAATTTTTAATTTTTGTTTTAAGGCATATTCAAGTGCGTGCATGTACGTGTGCATGCGCGTGCCAGGGTTTCTCAACATTGGCACTATTGACATTTGGAGTGAATGATTCTTGGGCCGTTCCCTGCATTGTGGGATGTTTAGCAGCATCCTTGGGCTTCTACATCAGCACCATCAGCATTTTGGGTGGGACAATTAAAACATCTCCAGACACTTCCAAATGTTCCCCAAGGGACAAAATCACTCCCAGTTGAAAGGCACTGATATATATCTATGACTCTACAGACATTATTGTTTAGGAGGATAGGGCTTTTAAAAAGTTATTCAAATTAAAGAAAAATATTAGATAAAAAAATTATAGAGAGAATGTAAGTGATAGTGATGTGGCAGAAATGAAGAAGGTTGTATGCAAGAGAAAGAAGTTTAGGAAACACTGATAGAGCTTTTCATCGCATTTCACAGATGTAGAAAACTGAAATCCAGAACAGAATACGAAATAGACTTGGCCGATCACCCAGCTGCTGGCCCCAGTGTTAATCTCACCAAGAAAATGCAGGAGAGGCACTTTGCACAGGGCCTGGCACCCAGCAATAATAATCCCTGACGTACATTGAGCACCTGCCACGTGACAGCTACTTTAAGCTCTTCACACGTAGTAATTCATCTGATATTTACAACTCCATGAGGTAGGGATTACTATTATTCCCGTTTACATATACTGGAAGGGACAAGGAAATAAGTGAGACAAATCCATGGTGGGGGAGGAAGGTGATGAGCCATTTGGTGGAGCTGTGGGTGGGGGGCTATGTGATCTATCATTTATGCTTTCGTACATATTTTTAAATATTTCTCTTAGTGCTTGCCTAGCAATGCAATGTGCCTAGCAATACAGCGCATCTAGACCAGAGAAAATACGTAATTCATGTCCGTTATTACTATCAGCTACTATTCCCATAGTTTTGTGTGCTGTTATTGAGATAGTAAAGGAAGCCTATAGCTGCCATTGCTTGCATATTATTCGGTTGGGCTTCCAAAGTTTGTTTCTTATTGAGAAAGAGCAGGAAGGTTAGAAGTTAGGAATGCTTTAGGCTGCAAATAAAAGACAACTTCACTTACGGTGATTTGAATAAATCAGGATTGTTTTTTTCACCATCGTGACATCTGGAAGTAGACAGCAATGGCAGTGGGTCAGTGGATTAATGATGCTAGAAGGTGTCTCTGTGAGCCTCTTGGTCATTGCCTCGTGGTTGCCAGATGGCTGCATCACATCCACATCCAAGGTAGCAAAAGGAGTGAAACAACCGTATTAGCCACCTTTGTCCCTCTTTGCAGGGAGCAGATCTTTCCCAGAACCCCAGCAGAATTCTACTTGAACCTCCTCAGCCAGAGCTGTGCAATTTTGTCATCTCTAGCTGCAGGATCCTGTGAAATATTTAGTTGGGCACATTGCCACCAAAAACAAAAACCAGGATTTTCTTAGCAAGGAAGAAAAGGGAAATGGATATTCAGTAGGCAGCTCATAGTATCTGTCCCAGGGATGGTTCCAGTAGCAAAGGTGTTTTCAGTTCTCATCTTTCCCCTCAGTTCCTTCTCATCCAGCAGCCAACCATTGACTGGAGATCCATCTTCCTTTCTGAATTAGCATTCATCAGTCCCCAAATGTTGGTTAGATAAATAACAAAAATTTAGATAAAGGCCAAAAATTTCCTGAGTGCAACGGGCTACATACAAAGTATTAAGACTGTCACCGTCATCATTACCACCACCAGCACAACAACAAAAATAATACACTGTTGGGTATTTACCGTGATTGCTAAGGATTCCACATACAATATCTCATGTCATTATCACAATGACCCCGTAGGTGTTACCATATTCACATTCTACAGAAGAGGAAATTTAGTTTTTGAAAGGCGAAGTGGTTTGTTCAAGGTCACCCAGCTTGGAAGGGGCAGATCTGGACGTTGAATCCAAGCCCACTGTCTTCACTTTTGAGATACTAACGATGCTACAAGGGAGTAAAGATTAATTCATGAGAAGTAGTTTACCAGTGCTGCAAGACAAAATAATAGTAAGTCCTAAGCTACGTGGTCCTGGAAATAAGTTTTGGAAGAATAAAAAGGAAGATGGTTTTCACAAAGGCCAGATGTAGTCAAGAAAGACTCTTGAGTTGTCCCTTAGGAGACGTTTGACTTTGTTTCCATGTGTAGCAGTTATCAAGGTCAATGCTGGGCTCCCAACTACAACAAACGCACAGAACCAAACAGACCTTAGGAAGTCTGGACAGCCACGAAGCAAACAGAAACCACTAGACTCGGTGTAGATCTGTTTGGAGTTTGTGAGCAATTTTGAGGTCTCTCAGGGTCCGCTGACAATCCTGTGACCATGTGCCTAGCACCAGGGATTTCAGTTGTTTGCAGTGCCGTGGCCAAGCAGACAGTAGGCAGATTTGGAAGCCCAGCTGCCGAAGGTGCGCGGGTGAGCCGCCTCGGCTCCTCCTGTGTGTGTTCAGACCGGTCTGCCTAACCCCGCTCCAAGATCCCTGCAAGCCAAAAAAGGAGAACATGTGCTTCCTTTTCACACAGTATTTCTGAATGCCCATGAATATAAAAGAAAGGAAGCAAAACCAAAAAAGTCTAGGACACATGATATTCCCAAACCACAAAAAGACAGGAAGCTTTCTAAATCAGAAATTCGGCCCTGTCTTAAGGGATTTCCCTGTTTGTTTGGAGACCATGCTGGCTCTTAGCAAATTCAGATAAGGAACAACTGCAATTCAATGCACCCAATTCAACCACTATTTTCTGAGTACCTACTGCATGCAAGGCCCTGCGCAAGATTCTAGTGCAAGACGCTGATAGGTGCAAAGTCAAGTACGATCACGGAGGAATCTTTTGGCAGAGAAAGCGATAAAGACCTCACGGAGACCAGGAAAAGGGGTGATATGAAGCACTGCTAAGATGACTCTTTCCTCCTCCGTTTCTTTTTTTCCAGGGTAATGAACACATAATGCACAAAGAATTTTAAATAAAAGTTAAAAACTTAACCATGTGAAAAACAAAAATAAGGGAAGGCATGGTAGCAAAGAACATTCATTTGGGAATCAGATTTATCTAGGCTCAAGGTCTAGCTCCTCTACCTGCTAACTGTACAACTCTGGGTGAGTCAGTTTACTTCTCCGAGCCTCAGTTTCCTCATCTGTAAGTTGGGTATGGCAATACTCTCAACTTCATAGGACTGAGATGATGCAAGAAAGGCACTTAACACGGTGCCTGGCACATAGTAAGTGCTTCATTAATTTTTGTTTTCAATAATAATACTGATAACATATAATCATCATCATTAAGCTTAGTGTAGTGTTAGAAATATAATGAACACTCAGGCTGGTTTTGTTGCCTCTGTTGTTAAAGTATTTAACATAGTGTCTGGAGAAACCTGATGACTCAATGAGCAAGTTAGGACCCTTCTACAGCCAGGGCTCAGGGTGCGTCAGCGTGGAACTCTTCCTATGGGACCATCTCTGGGAGTCTGATCCTATGGAATCCCTGTCTGTGATAAACCAGGCAAGAAAATGTGCCTTCTTTTCTTTTACCTTTAAGAAACTACCCTAATTGGCTCCATCCTGCCCAAAGTCACCATAAAGGTAAAATTCACAAAACAGAAAGAGCTCAGAGACTGCCCTGGAAAGGACACACGCTGCCCTACGGTGCGTCTGCGCTTCCACACCTGAGGCGGTGTCTGACTTACCCACACAGAAGATGCTGAGGCTTATTGCAATTGGGTTTTCCTCTCCTCTTTTTCTGTAGTTCTGGCCCAGCAATTCAGCGTGGTCCCAGTACAAGCCTCAGACTTCCCTTGAAATTTCATCTTCTTGTTCCATTCTCCTCCTCGCCTCTTCCCATATAAGTCCTTCTGATATTTCAAAGTCCTGCTCAAACACCACCTCATCTAGAAAGGCTCCCGGTATCTCTTTCTTCTCCCAAGCTAGAAAAGGTCCTCCCTGCTCTGGGGACCATCAGAATATTCTCCGCACGTCCTGTGTGACATGCGTCAATCTGTACCTTGGTTTATGACCATGTATGTGTTAGGACTATGGACTGCACAGGACGGGACATCCACTCAAACCAGCTTAAGCGCCGAGGATTTCTTCTATTGGCTCCTGTGAAAGTCAGGAGTGTAACAGATTCAGGCACAACTGGATCTGGTGCTTAAACGGTGTCACTGGAAATCTGGTCTTCTCAGCCTCTCAGTTCTCATTTCCTCTGCGGTGATGTCCTTTTCATGTGGTGGCTCAGAAACCTCCAGCAGCCCCAGGCTGAGCCAACCCAATGGAGCTCAATGAAAAGTGTTCCAGAAAAAAATCTTTCACTCGACTGACTAGGGTCACATGTCCATCCCTGGACCAATCTCCGTGGCCAGGAGAATTGAACGTGCTGATTGGCTAGACTCAGGTCACATGCCCAGCCCTGTTGCTTGGGAGTGGGGTGAGCCCCTCCCAAATCCTTGACCTGAGAATGAGAGAGCAGTGGTTCCCCAAAGGAAAACCAGGGTTGCATCCCAGAGAAAATAGCAATTATTTACGACAGGTATAAAATTCCTGCTGATTCATCTTTTGGTATCTCACCGTGCCTAGCATTTTGTTTCTCACAAAGTAGATGCTCAACAAAATTATCAAATGAATAAAAAAAACAAAGGACTATGACTAAAGAACTTAGCTATCGACTTTCCATATCTCCTCGTCTGACATTTAGCATTACTGTATTTGGCCAAGCAGAGATCACACGTCAATTTGAGTGTTTCTCCAACTCTTTTAGGGAATATCTTAGTAAACCAGACATCACAGAGCCTTCCATCTGGAGTCAGAAATAACGCAGACAATTCTAATGTTTAGTAATCCAAAGTGCCTAGCTCACTAGAAAAAATATGTTATTTTTAACCTAATAAGAGAGAATTGGCCATGACCGAGTCCTTGACCTGTCTGTTTGAATCCTGTCTTTCTAGCCATTTCTGGTCATGAAAATTGGGCAGGATTTCTGGCATCCTTTATGCTTCTTTGTTATTAAAAGCAGGATCAGTTAATAAATAATTATGATGCTCAGTTTCTAGGGAACAAGGAGATAAGGGCAGGAACACTTGAGTCTTGCAAATTACATGCTATAGTATAGATTTTCACCCAGAGTGGAGAACAGCCTCGGCTTTCTTTCTTTCTTTTTTTTTCCTGTGGCATAAATTGTTCTAATTATACGTGCAAGATCCTCTATTCCCAAAGATATGAGTTGGAAGCACTGTGTCTATTCTTTTAATTCCAAGAAGCATTTGCAGTTGCGCATTCCCACCCCCCTTGTTTTCAAACTGAATTGTTTCAGTGGTAGCTTGGTGTGTCAGCTTGTAAGTCTATAAAACAGTTTTATACCAGCTGGAGATTCAACATGCTGCATGAATACATAACAGTGCCTAACCAAGAAGGTTTGTAATTCAGTAATTAGCTGTAATTAATGAACACAAAGTGAAGACTCATTTACAGTTTAAATTATCACATTAGCTCCTGTCACCCTCTATGTACACAAAACAGCAGGAATTCAATTATTTTTATTCTTCAAAGCTAATTTAAAATTTAAGGGATGCCATTACATGAAATAATAGGTAGGGAATGCAATCGAAATCGCTGGGAACAGTTGGCCGTCCTTAGAATAAAAAAAAAGAAATGTGATCACTGACGATTTGGAAATGTTTTTTCATCTGTGAACAGATGAAGGATTGAAATCTCTGCTCTTTTCAGTATATTTAATTTAAAAGGAGAAGCGAGTTTGGTGGTTGCAGAATCTTCGTGCAGGGAGAATCATCGTGCGTAATTGTAAAAGCAGCTGAAAACTGATAGTGCTGTTGATCGTAACGAGAGGACGCCCTGGGAGCCGCACATTCCATTATCCCTAATGGGAGCTGCGTCTCCTGCAAGCGCAGGGGGTTCCTGGAATTGTCACCCATTTGTGATGCACAATTTCAGCTTGTGAGACCTTATGTCATTGTCACTCTTCTGTCGTCCTTAATTCTTTGTACGTGTATATGATAAATACTCTTTCATCCATTCATCATTGACCAAGTACGTTCTCAGCCTCAGGCACTATTCTAAGTTCCAGGACCACAGCAGTGAGCAAGGGAGACCACACTCCTGATCTCACATAACCAACATTGTAGTGGGAAGCTTTTTTAATAGCTGAGGGTCCTGGAGCTTACGTCCATGCGAGGCCTGGGCGTCAGTATGTTAAGCAGCTCTCCAGATGACTGAAATGTGCAGCCAGGGTTGAGAACCACTGCGATAAACCAATACATACAACAAATAAATTAGCATTCACCAGTGATGGGTGCTGTGGCAGAAATTAAGCAAAAGAGTGTAGAAGGTAACTGCAGGCCGCTCTAGACTGGGCGTTCAGGGGAAAGAAGCCAGCCCCGAGAAGACCTAAAAGAATGTTGTTCTAGCCCAGGGATCAGCAAAACTGCTACTGCTTTTTCTCCTCCTCCTCCTTCTCCTTCTTCTCTTTTTTTCATTATAAGCCTTTAAAAATGCAAACACTTTCTTAGTTCAAGGGCTGTACAAAAACAAGTTGCAAACTGAATTTGGCCCACTCAAACCATGTCCTGGAAATGCAAAGGCCCTGAGGCAGGCATGCGTTCAACGTATTAGAGGCGCAGAAAGAAAGCCTGCAGAGCTGGAGCTTAGTAGGGAAGGAGGAGTAGATGAGACCAGAGGAATGGGAAGGGATGTATATTTTATCTTATATGTGACAAAAAGTCACTGAGAAATTTGAAGCAGGGAATATATGAGAGTGTGTGTGTGTGTGTGTGTGTGTATGCACACGCACGCAAAGGAGACACTTACGTGTCCCCCTTACCACAGTATAGCTCCCTGCAACTGCCAGTCATCTCCTGCCGTGGCAGTTCCAGGAAGGGAAAGAAAAGCAAAGCAAAGCCTGTGTCTAAAGAATGCTGCGTCTGTTGCTTTGGACTTCTCTCTTCTGCACTCCCCCCTCCTCTTCCCATATTCATTTTTCTTTTCCCTTTAAATAGGCCACTCGAAGCTGCACTGTCTAATTTTTCATAGGTGATCGACTGCTGAGTGGGGGTTTAGGTAGACAGAGGGAAGGCGCTGATAAGCCAGAGCACGGATTCTATTAGGGAAATGTGGAGGTAATTAATGAATCCTGCCAGTAATTGGGAAGGTGTGAGTCGCCGTAATATCGTAATGATAGTCATCCGTCTGCAAGCCCCCCGTCACTCTGAGCCATCCCTCATCGCTCTCTGATCTCAGACTCTTAGCCATGCAAATCTCCCTGACAGGACGCTATGTCTCTGTCTCCCTAATTGGGCGGTACAGAGTTGTTTATGGATATTGTCGGCATTTAGGCCTCAGTTGGAGGTTGTTCAAAAATCGTTAGCAAACTTGCCTTAACAGCACTGTCAAGTGTGTATTCCCGTTTCAATATCTGTTTTTAAGCTAGCAGAGGTTTGTGATGAAAATAAGTGATGCATTGTGTGGACCGCAGCTCTGTGTGTGACTGGTATTAAACCGTTTTTGAAGTAAAAACCAATTTACGGTAATTTCTCATCCCACTTAAGATAAAACTTCAGTTTGTGTGCAGGAATGGGATGCTTTTTTAATAGCATGTCCTCGGTTCCATAAAGAACATTGAGTATGTTAATGCCATCGTGAGACACAACCATTTGCAAAGATTACAGTTTTGCATTGAGACTGGTTTCTAAACATCCATCACCATTTAATTTCAAAGGAGCACCTTTTCTAGAACTATTTGCCACATTTTCTTGCTGATATTTTTTTCTGGATGCAAGTGGCCACCCTTTTGTCTCCCCCAAACTGGTGTGATGGATTGTTTGAAATGCCATGAAATAAATTTAAAAAAAAAAAAAATGCCCTTATAACTCTGGTAGGTAAGCAAGTTTGATGTTTCTGTCATGATGCTTCTTAAGAGGGATCTTTTAAATATTTAGAAAACATAGGAAGTACATTTTAATATATAATCCACACACTTTAAAAGTATTCAAATATGAATGGTATAATTCAGACTGCATCTTTATCAACTCTAAATAGGAAATTCAAGAACCTCTGGTCTCCATTTTCGTCCCCATGAAGGAAGAAAGAGACATCAGTGCAAGGGCGACACGGACATAGACTTTAGCCCTGAGTCTTCATTCACCAGCCTGTGTGGCCTTGATTCAATCACCTAGCCTCTCTGAGCTCCAGGTTTCTCATCTGTCTCACCAACACTCAAATGTAGTTCTCAGCCTTGACGCAAGTTCATGACTATAAGTGTATATAATTCACGCAGGAAGACCCAAATAGCTCTTCTGGAAGAGCTTGGACACATCAACCCCTTGAGCCAGTTTCCAAATCTGTAAAATGGGCCAGTTAATACAACCTTTGTCGGGTAGATTGAGAAGCAGAGATTATGAGTTGAAAGTACCATGAGGAGCCTGAGACCTGGAAGTCCCTCTACCAATGGTGGCTGCTGCCTGCTGAAGCCCACAGAGCGCCAGGCCTGGTGCGTACCTGGCACTCAGCAAACATCCACGGAGCGGAAGGAGGAAACAGAGGCACCGTCAGCACTGAAGGGAGGGCTGGGATGAGGCAACACATCCCTGGGCGTTGTCACTCTGAGGGTTAAATAAGGTGACCAACCATCCTAGTTTGCCTGGGACTGAGGAGTTTTCTAGGACAGGGGACTAATACCAGGACAAGAGTTCATCCTAAGTTTGAACAGACCTCCTCTTCAGCCCAAGAATCTGACAGGTCGTGATTTACTGAAGCCCCAGATTCTCAGAAAACCTTCTCCATCTTCCATTCCTAACTCTGTTTGCGGACTAGTCATAGTTCTCTGTAGAACCATCTGGCACATTCCAGAAACTCTCAAGAAACAAAAATGGCTGCCAGGCAATGCTCTCCCTCCACAGAGGCTCCACCTCAAGCCCTCCAGAAAGTTCCAAGGGCACTCGTGACACCGGTGGCTGCCCCTCTCCCCAGCTGTGGTTCTACGAGGTGTGTGTTGGGGGGAGGGTGGAGTACACAGGGAACAGGCGGGGAAAGGAGCGGTGGCAGCGCCAACACTGCAGCATTCTGCTGGGCCTCGCGGAAAGGAGCCGAGAGAGGTCCCCGCGTGTGGGCCGGGGCCTGGGGGAGCCGGTTTGGCAGCGGCTAATCAGGAGAGCCCTGTCAGCATTTCAAGGACAGGCTTGTGTTTTCCTGTCCGTCCGCAAGCAAACATTCGGACCTCCTCAAGCATCCAAACTCACTGAATCTTTCCTCTATGGACATCCTAGCCCAGGAATTTTCTAGGATATGTCCAAGTGTCCACAAGCCCTATAACCTCTGGTGCTTTAATCACAAACCTCCCAGGGTGGTCTGTTCCAACAGCCAGGACCTTCTTACCAAAGTCCTCATTCATCCCAAATGGCCAACCAGCTGCACCATCTTTAAATTAAAGGTTTTATTATGCAACTTGGGCCCCCAGCCCAACCCTGGATTTTTTTAATCACTGTCCCTTGCCCCTTTGGATGTGAATGCCTGTAACACACACGTCTTCCGGAAGGCCTCCATCGCGAGCATTACAGCCGACGTGGTTCAGTAGCCTGAAGCCTAGACTGGAATGGCACACGTGCCGGGGCCTCCCCTCTTGAACACGAATGTGCTGGCATTTCCCTTTATAAAAAATACAGGCAAGAGAGATGAGAGGCAGAAACTTGAAGTGCAAGGAACTTTTCCGAATGCAGCAACTGCCGACTCTGGATGCAAACTGCTGTGCAGAATAATTGTCAAATGCTTGCATAAACACATAAATAAGATAAATTTATTTTCATTATTCATATTTGGTGCTCTTTCCTCCCACTATTTATGCTCTAAACAACAGTTACAGTAAATATATCAATAAAAAAAAGGTGCCTACAGTGGACAGAAAGATGATCAAGAAGCCCTGATATACAGCAATTCATGTTGCCTCTTCACAATCACTAACGAATCTTAACCGGAGCCATGTTCCGTTCCCATGTGAGTGATAAGCACTGATTTATTAGGAAGTGTCACGAAATCGGAATGCCATACAGCAAGACACGAGCTAGTGGAAAATGTTTTCCCTGCTTCCCAACCTCATTACTCAAAGATGCGGCGTCCCTTCACCAAGCCTAATTTAACTGACTTTTCTGAGCACGCTACTCATTGGCAATGGAAACTGGCCAAGATGAGGATGTCCAGGAAAGCCTGGTGCCTAAAGGCCACGGCCCCGGTCCAGCTGGTGCCAGAGCTGGCCAAGGACACTGGAACTCTGCAAAGTGGCCAAAGTGGTCGACTCCAGAACTATGATGCCAACAGCCACCTCAGCTCTCTGACAGAGTGGCAAGGAGGCCGACACACTCAGGAAATGAAATCCGCCAAAGAAGAAGGACCCCAAAGAGTAACTTCAACAGCTTTGGACCTTGTGTTAGCCATATGTCATGCTGTCCTACTTGGAACGCATGCCTGGATCACTTCGGACCCCTCCAACAGTCTAAGGCAGGCAGCTGAACCTGGCTCAGCGCTAGCTCTCCTACCTACCTCCGCAACTGGTGGGGAAGATTGCACGACCGCCCAGGTCTTTACCTTCCTTGCATCTGTGTCCCGCACCATGGCACTTTGCGGTGTCCTCTTGCTCGGATTCTAGGCTCAGATATGACTTGCTTTGGCCAGTCAGATGTCAGCAGATGTGATGCAAGCAATGGCTTGGGAAGAGCTTGCACCTCTGCCTTTGCTATTAGACCCTGCCCAGGCTAGCCTGCTGGAGGATGAAAGAGACAGAGCAGAGCCGCATCACTGTGGTTGTTCCAGCGTCGGGACAGGCAGGGAGCAGGGGGTCAGCTTTTTCACTCTTCTAGACTTCTTCTGCCTTCTTCTTCTAGGCCCCCTCTTTCTTGGATGGGTGTTGGATCTTGAGAGGAGGGTTGGCAGAAAGGGGGACATATTCTCATAAATTCTGTTAATGAACTGCTATTGCAACTCTCTCCCGTCAGCAGATGCCCCGTGTGGGGCAGGCATTCAGGCCTCACTCTCCAGTGGGGGCACGAGGGGGTCTACAGAGCTCAGTTCCTAATGTGGGAGATGTGCTCCATTCAGGATGATTTCTTTTCTGTTTGTTTCTTTTTTTAGAGGTGAGATCTCGCTATGTTGCTCAGCCTGGTCTCAAACTCTTGGCCTGAAGCAATCCTCCTGCCTCGGCCTCCCAAGCGCACGGATTACAGGCCTGAGCCACAGCGCCCTGCCCCCTCATGGCTCACCTTTCATCCTCTTGCCACTAAGGGCTTCTCTCCCCTCTAGGGCTGGGTGCCCATAGGCAGCAAGACAGCTCTTGCCCTAATGAAAACTTACACACCTTTTTCTTGCCAAAACATTGCAAGTGTAGAAGTTCAACCGCTTCTCCTTCTTGTCCTCCACCGTCTTCCTCCAATAACCTTTGCTCCCTCTCAGCAGTCACAGAGTGAGTGCAGGTCACGGTCTGCTGCAGAAGCGTCTCCCACCAGGAACTCAGAAGCCAGTCTCCCCCTCCTGCTGGAGCCCAGTCCCTTCAACGGTTTCCCATCTGGCCACCTCCCGACTTCTTTGTGTCTCCTCCACAAATTCCTCCATGAGTTCCTGCGGTCTTTTTCTAGATAGGCTGCTGGCAGGCGGGAAAAATGGTGACTGGTGGCCTGTTCTGCTGCCACTTAATCAGTCCCATGGAGATGAGTCTGACGGCTTCCCCTCCCTTTTTTTAAACTTTTTATTTTGAAATAATTTTAGACTTAGAGTTGCAAAAATAGTGCAGAGAGTTTATGAATACCCTTTACCCAGCTTCCTCTAAGGTGAACATCTTACCTGAGTACGGTGCAATTGTCAAAACCAGGAAATTGACATTGGTTCAATACCAGTGACCAAACTGCACATTTTATTTGAATTTTACTACTTTTTACCTGAACGTCCTTCTGCTGTTCCAGGATCTAGTTTAGGATCTCACATTGAATTTAGTTGTTATGCCTCCTTCTCTCTCCATCTGTGACCATCCCTTGATCTTTCTATGTCCTTTATGAATTTGACACTTCTATAAACACTGGTCGGGTATTTTGTGGAATGTCTCCCATTTTGGTCTGATGTCTTCTTATGGTTGGATCGATGTTGTGCATTTTTGGCAAAAATACCAATGATGTGCCCCCATCGATGCCTCATAGCAGGGTTTCATAATGTTGGCAGGCCTCACTTCTGGCGATGTTAATTTTGTTCATGTGGTTAGGTAGTGTATGGCAGCTTCCTTTCAAATAGGTGGTATAGTCATCTAGTCCTTAACTCTATGTGTTAAGCCAAAATATCATGAAACAGGAAAATTCCACTCAGTATCCTGTTACAGTAACCATGTGATCTGGAGCATATAATTTGATCTTTCTCCAGACCACATACTCCTCACCTGGGAAAGGAGAATAACAACAACCACCTTTAAGAATTGCTGTAAAGAGTAGTGGTCATCTAGGCAAGATGGCAGATGGCCCAGGAGACCCTCAAAAATTGATATCTCTAAGAACATCTTGAACAATTTGCATACGTTATTGCCAACTCTCACCAAAAACATGATGTATATAATCATCACCTACTTATGGAAAAGAAGCCTAGAACTTTAGGATGTTAGTGACTCACCAAATCATGTCATTCCCCTGTGTCAGAGTCTCTGACTGATCAACCTCTGAACACTGCTGTGATCCTTCCCAGATCGCCCCAGACTGCCCTTTTGAGATTAGTAACCACTCCTAATCCCTGAAAGGCAGGATCACACAGCAGTTAAATGTGCGGTCCATGGAGCCAGAGAGCCCTTGGTTTAAATCCTAGGTGGGGTCCTTTGGGCAAGTTGTTTAGAGTCTGTCCTCCTTTCCAAAGGACCTAACTCACTGGGCAGCTGTAAGGAGTAAACAAACAAACAAAAGTTTCCAGCATTGTGCATAGCACGTAGTAAGCATGCAAAATTACATATGTAATCCACAAATATTTGTGAGGCATCCATTGTGTGCCAGGTGCCATTGATGGCTCTATCAGTAACCACTGAACAAGGCAGAAATGTCCCTGTCCTCATTGAGTTTATATTACGATGGGTAAGACAGATAGATAAGGAAACAAACAAGTAGTGTGCTGTTACATCTCTTAAGCAATGTGCTGGTTAATGGACTTACCAGCAATTCCCCAAACGAGCCTGTGTCCTTATCCCTGGCTGTCCCCTGCTCCACCGTCACGTATTAGAATCCCACCCCCTTTTTCAAGGCCTCGCTCAGCCTCCATCTATTATTTTTTCTTGATTCTTTAATTTGATCAATTACTTCCTTGTGGGATCTGCCTTCCCACCTTCACTAATGCTGTTATTTACGTACACATTAATCACTACCCCCATGAGCTTCCAGAGCAGCCTTTACTCCCCTTTGGCAACACTGATCTACTTTTTGTTACATGGTCTGTGTTCTACTTTCTTCATCAGATTATAAATTTGTTTCGTGAGAGCAGAGACTACATCTGCCTAATATACTTATTGGGATCCCCTTATGGAGCCCAGGGCAGGTGCTCAAATGTTTGTTGATTGAACAAATACATCAACGAATGGACATATCTTAACCCTCTTGCTGAATTGTGATTCTTAGAAGGCAGTGGCTATACCTTACTCATTTAATATTTGTGGGAATGAACTGAGACATCGAAGTATTGGACATATTTGCTCCACCAATTATTTTGCTTGTGTTTTTGGCCTGGTCTCTCTTTTTGTGTCCCAATCTTCCCCTCTTTAAATATATCCTTCCCTTTTTGGAGAGTTTTTTGCTACACTGCAGGTATTACCTAAAGGTAAAAGAAAGAATACATGTGAGGCATTTTGGTTGCCTTGGCAATGAAGTGCTTCCAAACTCTCAGGGATTGCTTTTTGTTGCCAGTATACAGTCCCTGACTTTTCTTGAACTCATGCAAAATCCACAAATGGGGCCATCTGCCTTTATCCTATTATTGTTGATGATCTAATAAGGGATTATTACTAATTTTACTGGAAAGGAGAGTCTAATGACCACATTTTTCTTTCCAGTACTCATACAGACTGCCAGGAAAAGAAAAACAAAAAGTACCAGTTGCGGTTTTAAAGGTTTATCCCCTCCCTACGACGTCCTTCTCTTTTCTCCCAGTAACCCATTCTCCAGTGCCAGAAGCCAAAAAAAAAAGACCGTGAATCTTACTTTCCCAGCCTAAAATACACACTTTGGAAAACAGATTGGAAAATCTTTCTGGAAAAAAGTTTACTGAAACTCCAAACCAACAAGCCATATTGTTTATGTTGCTCATGAAAAAAATTTTAAAATCTATTCTAGATAAAGAACAGTCTCAAGTTTTTAAACAGCATACACGTAGGACAAGGATCCCCAGTGATGGTTCTTCTTCGTGATGAAATGCAATTTTCTCATTTTCATATAACCATTTCAGTCTAAAACTTGACTGATTAAAATACCTCGTTGTACAACAGAGAATAAAGCATTCACATTTTTATAAATCATAGGTACCAAACCTGTTTAGGAAACCTGTCTACTGGATATGCAATATGCTAGACTAAAGCAATAATTATTTTGTTGAAAATGTCTGTACTGACCTCAATGACTTAGAATACTTTGCTGTATCTTGTCTTTATGGCCCAATCACACTGGCTTTCTTTTAGTTTCTTGAACAAGTCAAACTTCTTTCAGGCTCAGGGCCAAATATGTTGGGACTTCTCCTAAGAATTCTCTTTTCTCAATTCTTTATCCATATGACTTAGTTTACCCAATTCCTCAGATCCTGGCATAAAAGACTCTCCTTACAGAAGCCTATCATGACACTCTCTTCTCCAAGATGCACCCAAGCCCACATGCAGACTAGATTAGAACCCCGTCATTCTCCGCATACTCTTTCCCATCATGTTGGCCTCCACTGTAATGTTTTTATTATTTCTGTGCATGTCTGCCCAAGTCAGTTCCTCACCAGACCATACACTCCATACAGCTAGGTATTATTTCAGTCTTGATCATCACCTACTGCAGTAGGTACACACTCAGCATTCAATAGGTATTTGTGGAATGAATGGATTTGCTGGTGGGGTCTGGGAGAACTCAGGCAAGAAGAATCTAGGAAGCAGGTCAAACCTGAGGATGGATTGACTTAAAGTTTCTCAAGAAAGGGTGGCCTGCAAATAAGGATCCAAGTTATAGTTAAGAAGAATAGCCAAGGCCATGGCCAAGGCAAGAGCATTCTCATCAACTGTAAAAAAAAAAAAAAAAAAAAAGGGAGGTCAATTGCCCCAGATGAGTAACAAAGGAGACAGCGGCAGCTTCAGATGCAGTTCACGCAATGAGTCAAGGCAAGAGGTTTAGGGTGGAAACTGTGAACAGTGTGAGGGGCTTAGAGGACCTACTTTATGTAACCCAGGGGCCAGACTTAGAGTTGAAAGGAGAGTTTGAGCCCTAACACCATCCCTTATTAGCTACAAGAACTGGAAGAAAATCGTTTTCTCTCTCTGAGTCTCAATGACTTCACCTGTAAAATGGGATTAGGAGCCCTACCTCTACCATAGGATAGTGTAGTATAAAAGAATATTATGTATGTGAAGGTACATGTCATGCTTCTTCCAAGTTCTATTCAGTTTTTCCAAAAAGCCTCTGCTCAGAAATGAGCTCTGCTTGTTCTTTGGGTTTTTCTCAAGGCACGTTTCATGAGCTGTTAGATGTGCCTGCCTCATGCATCCTCCATAGACTGGAAGCTGCTTGAAGGGAAGGAACATGTCTCACTCACCGTAATTCTGTTGGACCCTTGGCGGCACGCAGGTTGAGCTGGGGGATAAAAATGCCTGGCCTTCAGGATCTGATGCATGAAAGAGGACTGCTGGATTATAAATCAGTTACCAGGCTGCATGTGATCCCTCCACATGGATCCACTCCTTGGAAACTATCTAACTTTATTCACATACACGGTGCAAAGGAGACGCTTGATAAGTATTGAATGAACGGATGAATGAATGAATGAATTTGTCTTTGGTGAGGCATCGCAATAAAGAAAAAGAAATTTAACTTTGTCTTCTAGACTTTGAATGCCTCTGCCAACAACTAAATATCTTCCAGGGAGGGCAGATGGCGGCCTGTACAATGAACAATTTAATCTTCAGAAAATGGAACAACTTTGCCAGCAAACTCCATTTTTCTCTACGAACACATTGTCAATAACATGTGCTCTCAAATATGTGGTGAAATTGATGACTGGGCCCTGATTTATGGAAACAATAACAAATTAAATGATTACCTTTCTTTTTCCTAGCTCGGGGTCCTTCAGACCAGCCATGAATTTTTTTGCCTATGCTCTAATAAGAGATGGGGGGGTCTAATTAAAATGCCTCATTGTGTGATTGTGTGCGAGGAGTGGAGGAAAGAGAGCAGAATGTTCAGGGTATCTTAATTTAAAACTAGGAAGAGAAAAACCACTTATGTGATAATGAAGATTAACTTAGGAAGACACTGGCTTTCCTTCCCCACATAAAAGCAGATATTGAGGGACTCCTTCCTACAATCACTTTTGTGACCACTTATTTGGCCCCCTGTAGAAAACTTTTTTGGTTTTGGATAGACTTAGGCTTTGGATTTGGGTGAAAATAGACCGGAGTCAGGGAGGGGTGCTCAGAGAAATGGAATTCTCTAGACAGTAACCATGCTAGATATTTGGAACTATTCCTAAGAATGACAGCCTAGTTTGGAAGGAGTTCCTATCCTAAGACCTCTCCTTCCAGAATGGTGGTTCTGAGCTTGTATTTGGGTCAAGAACTTTTCTGAGAATCTGGTGAGAGCTACAGATTCTCTTTCCAGGAAAATCAAGTGTGTATTTACAACTTCATAAACACACATATGCAGAAATACAAAATTTTGCTTATATAAAAAGTATCATCTCGTCTTTGCCATAAACTTGAACAACTCGAGTGACAATTGCTACTCTGCATTCCAGGCTTCACTAACCTTCCTGTGACGCTCATCCAAGATTAAGACCTGCTTGACTTAGAGGATCCTTGGTTTCCTTAGGCCACAAAAGTTTAATCGTCTTAGGCTGTGGACTTTTCCAGCCATCTGGTGAAGCCCATGGAGTCCTTCTCAAAACTAATGTTTTTAAAGACATAAAATAAAATACTTAGGGCTGAAAAACATCACTGAAATACAGTTATCAAATATTAAAGAAACCAATTTATGATGTAAAAATATATGAACTTCTTTATGCACATTAAATAGCATGACCAGCACTATGGCTAATCACTGCTGTAATTTCAAAGTAATGATGAGCATACATAATCTTGCAAGATATTTTTGCAACAACTATAATGTGACATTAAATATCTATGACATTTTGGTTAAAATATTGGTGATAAAAATTACAATACTGCTACTACTATTGTGATTTGGTGTCTACATTCATAATTGAAGGAAACGCTGAATTTCAGTTAGAGGTTAATGCAATCAAATTAGATGCAATTTTCATTCCCACCCAAGTTCATGGATCCCCTGAATTCTGTGATGAATGCCAAGCGAAGGTTCCCTGCTAGGATTTTCTCACGGTGTGGAAACGACCTTATGTGTGTTTGGCTTCCCCTCTCCCTTCACCCTCAAGCCTGCTTCACTTCATCTTATTATTTACCGAAACATCTCCTAACTTCAAGGGCATTAATATGAACAGGGCATGTATTGACTCTGATGGTATAAATTTTATAAACATCCACCATGCTTATGGTGCAGAGGTAGTTAAGGGTGAAAGAAGAAAGCGCTCTTTGGTGAAAACCTATTTAGCTGGAACATAAGCCAAAGAAAGCCATCCTGTTTCAGATTGAATATCCAACACCTAGCCCAGCATTGGGTGTCAGAAAATCTCTCAACACATATTTACCCAATTAAGGAATAAATATCGACAGTCAGTTAGTAAAGAGTAAGGTGACCCTTCTTAAGTGTTTAATCCAAGGGCCCAGCCATGTGTGGATGCCTCTACCTGCAGACGTTTTGAGGAGAAGGAACCCATGGTTAGCTAGAGAGAAGTCACTCCCATAGGTGTTCCACAGGTATTCGAAAAGAGCTACTTCCAAAAGCAGCAGGGGATGGAAACTTTTTCTGCAAAGGGCCAGATAGATAGTAAATGTTTCACACAGTGCAGACCACACAGTCTCTGTCACAGCTACTCAACTCTGCTGCTGTAGCACGAAGACAGCCACGGATGTAGACAAATGCGCATGGCTATGTGCCAATAAAACCTTGTCAACAGACATTGAAATTTCATATCATTTTCATGTGTTATAAAATATTATCCTTCTTTTGATTTTTTTCCAATCCTTTAAAAATGCAAAAATCCTTCTGAGCTCATAGGCCATATAAAAATAGGCAACAGGTCGGATTCGATCTGAGGTGCATAGTTTGCCAAACTGTGGAATGGAGGTCACAGCTCTAGCCTTACTCTGGGTTGTTTTTTTTGTTTGTTTGTTTGTTTTTTATTTTCTTTTTTATTTCAGCATATTATGGGGGTATACGTATGTTGCCCTACTGTGGGTTATTGGTGGGTTGCTTTTGATCAGTCTGGGCTGAGTCTCCCTCTGTGCTGGCTTTGATAATATTCCCTTCCATGGCCCAAACCCTTCCCCACCTTTGGAGATTGGTACCTGTGGGTGTTCTACCTGGACATGCATTCCTCCAGGTCCCCACATGCCTGTCCCTTTCTCATCTTTCGGGTCTTTATTCAAATGTCCCCTCCTCAGAGAGGACTCCTCTGGCCCTTCTCCAATAGCCCCACTGATACTGAAACCTGCACTACTCATTTCCCCCACCTGCTTTATGATCTTCACACACTCACCTTACCTGGCGCGGTCTTGACGACTCATTCGCATGCTGTCTTCTCTCCCTCTAGAATGCAGACTCGCTGCGGGCAGGGGTGCTGTCTTGTCCCCTGTGACAAAAGAGCAGCAAGTAGCAGGCGTGAAGCAAATGTTTCCCCAATATTTGCTGAAAGCACTGAAGTGTTTACTGGTAAGGCAAGAGCAAAAAATGCACAGCCAAAATTTTGCTACCTCCCCTGGTCTAGAGTTCATCAGGCATTATTATTATTATTATTACTATTACATAAAATCATAATGATAATTTTAGTAGTAACTGAATATGTTTTTCAAATCAAATTTTATATGAAGCCCAATATATAAGACAGATGAAAATGAAGTTGTTTTGCTTCAAGTGAGGGTAGAAAGTCCCAAAAAGACTCTCAGGCACACACCCCTGGTGGCCACTTCTGGAGATTTCCACATCCCCTTACCTTCTGAGGAGCTCTTTAAAAGTCCTTCTCTTGGTCTAAAACTAATATTAGTTATTCCAACATTGCTAGGGAGTCAGTTTCTGCCTTTCAGATGTAAGTTAAAGAATTAAGGAGTCAACAATTTCTAACAAACTCTTTTTGAACCGCCCAGGGGATAACCTTCCCCAAACACATGTGTTAACCCTATTCAAAATTAAATTCCGAAAGAGAGCTGTGGGGCCACAAGGGCCACCAAATTGCTTCATGGTTTTGTGGAATCATGCTGAGCCTCGATTTACTTTATTGTTTTAAATGTCCTTAATAATGCCTGCAGGCCCTTTCCAGCTCCCAGAACAGGCAGGAGGGGCAAGGGAGGAAAGAGACTCGAAGACACTTTCCAGAATGTGGATGAACTCGCTCAAGGCCAGTGCGATTACTTTCAGGCTTTGGAACTTGCTGTCCCTTCCTGGCTGTAGTAGTCAGCTCAGGCTGCCGTAACAACATCCCACAGACTGGGTGGCTTAAGCAGCAGCAGTTTATTTTCTTACAGTTCTGGAGGCTGGAAGTCCAGGATGAAGTGCGGGAAGGGCTGAGGCCTTTCTCCTTGGCTCGCAGACGGCCACCCTCTCGCTGCCTTTCCAAATCGCTGTCCTCCTGTGCACGTGCACCCCTGGTGTCTCTCTGCGCGCTCAAGTCCGTTTTCTTATAAGAAATAAGAAATCCAATCCACTAGGTTGGGTCAGGGCCCACCTTAGCAGCCTCATTTTAACTTAATTACCTCTTTAAAGACCCATCTCCAAGCAGCCACCTTCTGAAGGACTCGGGGTTAGGGCTTCCTCAGAAGGATTTGGGGGGCACAATTCAGTCCGTGATACTGGCTTCCGTGTTGTTTG
Organism: Avahi laniger; assembly: GCA_963575035.1. Classification (NCBI taxonomy): domain Eukaryota; kingdom Metazoa; phylum Chordata; class Mammalia; order Primates; family Indriidae; genus Avahi; species Avahi laniger. The sequence goes on along the minus strand of CAUYSK010078884.1, from coordinate 11,297 downwards.
TCCATAAGCCTTCTGTTCTCATTACTTTACTGTCAACGGCCCCTTCTCCTGACCACTGTGCTCGCCCTGGAGAAGCTTGTAGCTACGGAACCTTGCACACCAGCTTTCCATTAACTTCATTTATAGCTACGCCTGGAAGAACTGGAAGTTTTCTAGCAAATTTTATAAGTGAGGCATTTAAAATGCATCTCACTGCTGCTCAACAGCTGATTTGGGGGTGGAGGAAGGCCTTGGATTATTGCACTTCAAGAAAGCAAGCCTGGTTCGGTGTTGTTCCGGTGCACAAACGGGATCACAGAGCCTGAAGGCGCTCTCCAGGAAGCAGCACGTCTAGCGGGGGCGGGGGGCGGAGAGAAGCAAGCGGAAGAAGGTTCAGACCCAGGCCATGGTGACCCCAGGCACTTCACATCCCCCTGAGCCGAGTGCCCCTTCTGTAAAGTGGTATCACTGACCATTCCTGCCTCAGTGTTGTTGTGGGGACCTCTCTGTCCATGCCAGGTGCCTCACGCGGCACCTGGTAGAAGGTAAGTCCGCAACTGGTAACAGCTGTTGTTGTTATCACTGAAGCGCAAACAAATCAACAAAGCCCAGGACTTGAAGGTCTTGTACAACAAGACCATTTTGACTGGGGCTTGTAAATAAGGTTGGCTGCCTTTATAAACAGTGGTGCATATATTTGTGTGCACTGTGAAGGAATTTTATCTACACAGAAATGCAGATTTAGAAGTGAGAGTGAGAAGACAGAGAGAAGGAAGCAAGGAGTGTTGTAGAATTGTACAAGTTATATGTCCTATCATGTCTCTAAAAGAAGGGCATGATGACTGATTAAATAGTAGAAATATGTAAATAAGTCCTACATTAGAGCAGCAGTTCTCAATCGGCAATACGTAAGAGTCCCCTGAGAAGCTTTTCAAACTCCAGTGCCCAAGCCATACCCCGGACAAATAAAGGCAGAACCTCTAGGAGTAGCGCCAGAGGTGACTCCCACATGGTGTGAGCTACAGTCAGATAACTCTGTGCCACTTATTAGCTGTGAACTTGGGCACATTACTTAGCATCTTAGCCTTGGCTTCCTCCTCCATCTTGAGGATTAAACTCGATGTAATAGGTAAAACATTTAGGCTCCCAGTCAAGAATGGACTGGGGTGATAACTACCAGGTGTTTCCTGTTCCTGTCATCCTCCTCCTCCAGTGGATGTGAAGTCTGAGCCTCCATGTCACCATCTGCAAACTGGAGGTGGGGTCGGGGGATGAAGGATGCCTGAGACCATTCACTTTCCTTTCTGTGATTCTACAAAGGTAGAGCAATGGCACAAGTCCAAAGAAGAGCTCATGTTTCTTCACCGAGTGACACCTGCGGGCCAGGCACGGAGGAGACTGTTGGACGAGGCCGTCACCACCTGTGCCCTCCCAGAGCCTGAAGGCTGGAGAGACGTGTTAAACCTGTGTCCACACAAACCAATATATTATTCACAACAGGCGGGGGCTAAGAGAGGGCAAATCTGGGCACCTAGGCTAGATTCTGGGGTAAGGACAAACCTTTCCGACATGTGCTGTTGAAGCCAGAGAGTGAGTGTGGAATGGAACCATCTAGACGGTTATGGGAAGGGCACTCCAGGTGGGCATACAACAGGTACACAAGCTGTGAGGTGGGAAGGAGCTTGGCATTTTTGAGGAATTTTATTTTAAATACATATACATGGATTTTTTTAAAAAATCTTTTTTTCTTAGAGCCTCTTGGGGGACTCAGGTTCTGCGCAACGTACTTTGGAAAACACTGGTGGAGTGAGATGAGCCTGGGTCTGGGACCCGACAAACCTTGATTTCATTCCAGCTTCCCTGGGAAATAGCTGCAGGGATGGAGGGGACAATTTAACTTCCTGAAACTTCGTCCATAAAGGGAAAGAAACAACTCCTATTTTGCCACTTTTTGTAAAGAGTGGTAATTATTGGTAACAATCAAGTAGGTAAAGGGAAATTATTATCAGGAAGCAGCACGGTACTTTGTTGACGGAGGAACCTGAGTTCAAATCTCAGCTCTACCATCTCCCAGGCCTGTGATCTCAGTGCTGTTACTTACAGCTCTGTCCCTCCGTTCTCTGATCTCTGAAAAAAGGAGTTCATAAGAGCAACCTTTGGGGATTAGTATATGAATTAAATAAAACAGCAGTCCAGCTTCAGGCAAAGGGTAGGCACCCAATAAATGGAAACTATCATTAAAATGAATGTAAACTCCTAGAAAGCAGGGTTTGCCTGAATAATGTGTGATCCAACCCACTAACCTCCTTTTCCAGTGTAGACACAACTGCAAACAGCACTGCTTAGACACATCATCACAGTGGTTAAAAAAAAAAAAAAAGTCTGCCTGTTTATTTTCCATACTTGGAGGGCACACCATTCGTCCTAAATGCCAACTCACGTTTTAGGCAGCAGTGAAGTCCCCTCGCTGTGCCCACACAGCGAATCTCGTTTGGTTGTAAGTTAGCTGCAATAAATAACACTTGGCTCTGTGCTCCACTTAGGGAAGACAGGTTCCATTGTGAATCACGTCGGTGGCGGTCTAGACTTTAAGCTGTCCGGGTTGTTTATGGTGGTGTTTGCCAGCGTGTAGACCTCTTTCAAACAATTTAAGTGCTCTTTTGGAGTATATGAATGTGGCCAATAAAAATGGGTATGGGGAAATTGCTTCCTTTCTTTCTGCTATGGCCATGCACCCAAAGCAACCATATATGACAATTGTCAAGTGTTAAATACATAATTGTTGAACATGAAATTATAATTAACATTGAAACCTCCAGGGACATTTTCCCTTCCCATTGTCAGGATGTTGTCCTGATCTTTGCCATCCTTTTCATTTATCTTTTGAAAGGATGACAACAGCTAGACAGTTTTTCAATCCTTATCATTTTGCATTACATACATTTTTCATTTTCATTGCTTTACTGAGCAATGTGCCTTTAGAAGATTCTAGTTAGTTCCAATGACAGCAATAAATACTGGCTAGAGAACAGGCTTTGAAGTCAGACAGACCGAAGCCCAAAGGCTGCTCTCCCACATGCCAACTATCCGACCTTGATAACGTTTCTTAACCAATCCAAGTCTCTGCTTTCTCATCAATAAATAGGAACAATGAGATCAACTGTCGGGTAGCTTTCTAAAGTGCAGAGCCTATAATGAGCACTTAATAAAATGGTAGGTATTATGACTGATTTTGCTTTCTTCTTCTTAATATCCACATCAAATGTTTTGAAATGCTATTTTATCCTTTTTTTAATAAAAGGGGAAAACTTTTCTTAGCTTCACATCTGAATTGACAACTGATTTCTTTTCAACATTGGTTTAATGCAACAACTAAAGAGCCTCTCTTCTACTTAGTTTTTTAAATTTCCAGAAGGGAAGAGTAATCAATTTTCTAAGACCTGATGACTACTTATTTCTAACACGTAAGCAGAATTTTATGTACATATTTTTTAATTTATTCTATATCTAATTCCACAGCATTTTTAAGGTGCTATACTATATGTAATGCAACAAAATCATAAAAGAAATGGAAGTCATTAAAGAAATTTACATTTTATTGAGCACTTATTGTATGCAAGGGAACATTTGTGGAAGGTACTATTATTATCCTGATTTTGCAGATGTGGAAATTTAGATTCAGAAGAGGTAAGTCATTTCCTCCAGTGTCACACAGCTGGTAAATGGCAGAGCCAAAATATTAACAAATAAGCCAAAGGAAAATGGAGAGAGACTAGAGAGAGAGGTTTACAGGTATAAACTTGTAGCCTTAAGAGGCTACACATTGTTTAAATTGGGCCCCCAATTGACACTGAGCTTCCTGGTAGGTGAAAGCAAAAATGCAAACATGATCCGTCCCAACAATGCCCTTTTCCATAAGGAAAATGTATATTAGGATTTAAGAATAAACAAAGCCTTTCCTGAAAATGTTTCTTGCATGGCTTTTATGATACAATAGAGTACAGTAAAGATGGTAGGAGGTTCCCATGATAGAACCAAATATTTAAATCTAAAAGAAACCATTCTTTCTGTAAAAAAAAAAAAAAAGTAAACCATTCCTCCCTGCAAAAATATGTTTTCCTTAACACTGGGCTTCATCTCTTTTTGATAATTATTCAATCCAAGCTTTGTCAAAGCATCATACTGAGAAGAGAGTCATGTTAAAATGCAAGTGGAGGAAGGAAGAGGAGATAGCAGAGACTGCCTTTCTGCCTTATCATTTTTATTTAGATTGACGTACCTTTGATTATAATTAGGGATAACTGTTCAGCAGTTAAGACTCCATAATCCCATCATTAGTTGTCAAGAGATTTTCATAGGGCAAATTCTCATGCCATTTCTTTTATTTCTGTTTCTTAACTACTTGGGTAGCCTGCAGTTGAAGAATGTGCTTTAAGAACAAGCTTTTCTGCTGTTATTGAAATCTTCTAAGCTGACACACAGTAAGGACACAAATGAAGCCTGGTGACAGTGTTCGAGCCACTCTCAGGAGGCCCCGCGTCTTCCTGTCTGACATTTTTGTTGTTGTCCAAGATGTCACCCTGTTTCTGCTGGTCTCATTCAACAGCCATTTTGCACACGGTGCTTGGTGAAGAGATCCCAAACCACTTCGAGGTTGCCCGTAGACAAAAAGGAAACATTTTAAAAATTATTTCCAATTTGCTCACTCCATTAGAAACTCAAAGTTGGTGATCTAAGGTAGAGGTCAGTGTAGAAGATATTGGCTCTGGCACTGATTTAAAAGAAAAAAAAAACCCATAGAAAAACTCTCCTCCAAATTGAAAGCTGTAGGCAGTTGGTTGTCTGGTTTGTGTCATGAATGCACATATCATGCATTTGAGACACATGGTTGATTTATGACAAGTTGCACTTTAAAAGAGGAAGTTCAAAAGTTGAGACTTTCCAACGCGTCAATTATGACCTGCATGCCATCTATATTTAAATGCTCCAATAAGACTATCAAGATTAATAACAGTATTGCCTCATTATTCTTCAAGAGTCTGGTGCAGAACCTCTTTGACAAAGAATTAATGGTCCTATTGGTACAGATCTGACCAACATCAGGGACAATTAGTTCAATGGTTAAGGGTAAAGACTCTGAAATCAAGGAAATACTGGGCGTGGTGGCTCACACCTGTAATCCTAGCACTCTGCGGCCAAGGTGGGAGGACTGCTTGTGGCCAGGAGTTCGAGACCAGCCTGAGCAAGAGCAAGTCCCCATCTCTACAAAAAATAGAAAAATTAGCTGGGCATGGTGGCATGCACCTGTAGCCCCAGCCCAGCTGTTTGGGAGGCTGAGCCAGGAGGATCACTTGAGCCCAGGAGTTTGAGGTTGCAGTGAGCTATGATGATACCACTGTACTCTAGCCTGGGTGACAGAGTGAGATCCTGTCTCAAAAAGGAAGAAGAAAGATGAAATCAAGAAAATATATATTCCAATTAAATATTGGAATATTCAGTTCTATTTATAATCATGAAAAAAAAGAAGAAAGATGAAATCAAGAAAATATATATTCCGATTAAATATTGGAATATTCAGTTCTACTTACAATCACATGTATAAGTCACTTCAACTATCTGAAACTCAGTTTTCTTCTCTGTAATATTGGGTACCTCACTGGATTGTTGTTATAATTAATGGAAATAATGCATATATATTGGGTCTAAAATTGACAGTCACAACCCTGGTGTTACTAGTATATAACTTTTAAATATTTTCATTGACTCAACCATTTTGAGGTTTGATAGAAGGAAATAAAAAAAAAAAAAGGAGCCCCTCTTACCATTTGGAAACTAAGCCACTTAGTTCTATCTAGTTTATTTTGTGATCTCCCTTCCCAAGAGCAATTAGTCTTAGTCTCTGTTTTCAATGGTGGGAGAACCACATGGAAGAAAGGAATTAAGAAAAGACAAAAATACATCAGATAATGTTTTAAAATATTATCCGCCTACCCCCATGAAGCTATGTCTGCCATATCAAAAGTTTTTAATACATTTAAGTAATTACCTGTATTTTATTCACTCTAAGAATTGAAATTTGTCCACCAAAATTTAAGGGTTTCTTCACACAGAGATTTCTCTTAGGAAAAGTTAAAATGAAGCACTAATGATGAAATTCAGCAATGTAGGTAGGTCAATTTGGATTTTCAAATTGTAAATCAGTTTGAAAATGTGAGCAGATTTCTCCCAGGATTATACTGTTGAAAATCATGTCTCCATTGCTACTTTGCCTCTTTGTCACAGTGTTTTTTTTTTAGTGATAACATTTTATATATTTTTAGCATTTATATTTCACTTTTTTTTCATTTTCAACTAAACACCTCTAAGAAGGCCTAAATTAGGAGTCAGGTGTCCTGACTCCATCATTTGTTTACCATGAGAGTAAATTATTTAAACGCCCTCAGCTTCAACCTCTTTATCTTTGGGGTACTAAAGATATATTTATCCAATATATTTCAGAAGAGAATATATATATATATATATATATATATATATATACTTTGAAAAAATGTAAATTATTTCAAAATGGCAGACTGAATTATTCTTTGGAGTTGAAAGCACCAAACAGATGACAAAACTTCTTGGTGTCCATTCGTGTTTAATTGGACTATTTTCCCAGTCTCCTCTCTTGTCTTCACATGTTCTAAGTTGTCTCTTTCATAGAATTAGAGAAGTAGGATTCCAGGTAAATCTATTTGTTTTTTCTTTTGTATTGTTTTAGTAATAAATGCTTTAAAATCTCTACCCTTTTCCATGTTAGAAGAGATAGAGTTCAAATCATTATATTCAGGGCTTCATTCACGCAACAAATATTTATCAAGTACCTACCATATGACAGACATTGGGTTTTGCGCTAGGGACAGTGCCATGATCAAAATGCACCCAGTCCCCACCTTCCTGGAGTTTACACGGGCAGACACTAAACTAAAAACTACCTATACAGTGCGTTTAAACATTGCAGTAAGTACCCTAAAGATAGCATAAAAGTTTGATACATGATTATCATGAAAGAATTTAATTAAGTCCCGTATATATGAGAAGACATCTCTAAGAAAGTCACATTTTAACTGAGACTTCATGGATGAGAAGCCAGAGAGTGAGGGGAAGAGCATTCTAGGCAGAGGGAACAGCATCTGCCAAGACTCTGATGCATGACTCAGGAGCTTTCAGAAGGCCAGTGTTCCTGGGAGGTCTCATGAAGCAGCTACCTGGGACCCAGGTGAACTCAGAGAGGTGGCAGGGCAGATTAGGCAGGAAATTTTAGAAAAGCAAATTTTTTTTTTCTAAGTACAGTAAAGGTCATTGAAGGATTCTAAACTGGGAGGAATAAGGAGTGATCGCTTTGATCCAATTTAAGTTTTCACAAGCTCATCGTGTTTGCCATATGGAAAATGATTGCAAGGACACAGAGTAGGGACTGCAGGAGTCCACTGAGAGAGGACCGAGGTCATCCAGGGAAGACACGCACCTCCGCTGGAGGTGCAGGTGGGAATCGTGTTTGGAGAGGAATTTTATGGCTAGGTGGTGGCGATCCACTGGACGTGGGAAGCAGCAAGGGCAACGTCAAAGACGACCCAATTTCCTGGCCAGAGCAGTGGAGTCATTTGCGGCTCCGTTTCCTGTGAAGAGGAGCACGGGGGCGGGGACAGGACAGGGAGCAGGGATGCAAGTGCCCTGCTCTGGAAAGAGTTTCATTGAGGTCGTTGTGAGACGTTCCCGTAGAGATGCCAGGAAGTTGGTTGCATGTTTGGGTCTGGAACTCACAGTCATCAGCACCTGGATACTATTTCAAGTTACGGAACTGGGAGGTGCTACCTTGAAAGGGCTTGTGCAGAGCAGGGGCCTCCACTGTTGCAGGCCCAGTTTTGACATTTTAGGATAAGTATTTTATAACTGCCCTTTCACTATCCTGAAATAAAAGTCAAGGATCTGATGACCAGCCTACACACATAATTTCAAAAAGAAATTGCCTAATATCGTGACTATACAATAAGAAAGAAAGGGCGAGCATTTGGGCACAAAAAAGCACTAGAATGGGGCTTCCCAAACCTGAACATGCACAGGAATCACTCGAGCTTCCTGCTAAAGTGCAGATTCTGAATCGGCAGATGGGAGGAGGCCCAGTATTCTGCTTTCTGACAAGTGTCCAGGCGATACCAATGCTGCTGCTTTGAGTACCATCCTCAGAGTAACAAGGTCTGGAAGACATAACTAGGTAGCCAGGTGGGTGCCCCTACAGGGAGATTCACCACGAACAAGTCAGCAATAAACACAGATCAATACGCGTGGATCGAATGGGCATCTCGAGTAGCACGAATAGCGGTGCCAAAGGCGACTTGGTTTTCTAAAACGGCAAATAGCTCCCATTAAAATTCCAAATAAAACAAAGTACAGCTTCTCTTTGTTAGATAAGCTTTATTTCTGGAAAATGTAGGGCGTGTTAAACTGTGCATAAAAGACTTTCTGTTCATGTGTAAAATGGAGTTAAAGTTCCGGCCTCAGATCATTATAAAAAGGTTTCGAACTAAGGACAATTTTGCCATCCACCCCCAAGGGACATTTGACAATAATTTGACATAATTTAACAATGTCTAGAGACATTTTTGGTTGTCACAACCAGGGGGAAGAAGGTTGCTTCTGGAATCTGGAGGGTGGGGGCCAAGGATGCTGCTAAAATTCCTACAATGCCCAGGACAGTCCCCCACGACAAAGAATGATCTGGCTCAAAATATTAACAGCGCCAAGTTTGAGAAACCCCGAGCTACAGAGAGATTTTCAAAAATGGTGCGAGATGAGGGAGATACCTCCTTGTGTGAAACTGTCCCGCACATTTGCAAGGTGCCCAGCATTCCCAGGCCCCATCCTTGCAGCAACCGCAAAGCGCACCCTGAGGATAGCAGGGTGGGCTGAGCAGCAGCAAGAAAGGAGAGACAGGAGGACCGGCAGGACCAGCGACCGCCAGGAGGGCAGGAGCCAACCAAAGTGATTTGCCAGAGGATGAAAAAGTCTAGCATAACCAAATTAAAGTATACATAATTCTCTGCATCTGCTGGTGGCTCTGTAATTAATACAAAAATAATTACATCTCTTCGCCTGGCTCTCCCTCACAAACTCTACTTAATGAACACCGCCAATGACTTTTTAGATATGTAATTAAAATTTTTATTTATTTCTGTTTTATTTTTATAGTAGGAGCTCAACATATTGGGGGGAGAAAAACACATGCGGCAGCAAAGCTTGGCCTCAGCCAGCATTTGAGGCAACTAACAGTATTTGCTTCCTTTTCTTCTCAATCTATTCTGTGCAATTCATTCTGAACAATGAGAAATAATAACACTAGTTCTCATTTCCCTTCCCTTCGTTTTCGAGTTTTAATTATCTGCCAGGATCTCATCTTAGGCACAGAGGAAAATAATGTTTTCGTTCCTCTTTTAAGATAAAGAATAATTTAAAAAAATAATAATAGTATATTGTCCCCAAGTGGCCCAAGATTCAGGTTTCCTCTTTGCCATACATCTAGTACAGGAACACTGACCTTCCGAAGATTCCGCCACATCCATCAATAGCGATGGATATGAAGAGACTTCTCAAACAGAAATAGCCTCACAGCCAGGTTTCAACAGAAGACATGGGTACCTGGAATTTAAAAGTAACTGTACTCAGATACTCTTGGGGAAATGCCACTACATTATTAATAATGCTGGTGTTTAACACTTTAATATTACCAAATCATTACAGGCCATATAAGAAACTGTGGTTTAAGAGACCAGATGCCTCCAGGCCTAATGGTTTCACTTCTCTTAAACCTCTGTCTCCTAGGTTAGAAAATGTAGACACTATGACCTCCTGCACTGCATCGCTGTAAAGTTGACAGGAGGTGAATCACGAATTTAGCATGGATAGCAGAGAATAAACACTCACAAAATGTCAAATTGTCACAACGACAGGATCCTTTCATGGGGAGGTCCCAAAAAGCCAAATAACCTCAGCGAAGAATCACAGAAAGTCAATAATGAAATCAGGACTGAGATCTTAGGAACTGAACCACTTCCTCTGTTTTTGCACACGAATCTGTCACAAAGGTGTTTTCCAGAAAACGACACTTAAGTATATTTGTGAGTCTTTTGTAAGGAAGAAAAGGGTTATCAAACAAATCTGGCAAGCACTGGTTTAAGTAAAGGTATACTGTGTGTGTTTGGATTGGTTTGAACAGAAAGACTTCCCACAGTCTTTAATATATTGATGTGTTTTGTGAATTTCCAAGAAGGGGATTATAATATACTAAAATCATTTTTTTTATTTCTCCTTGCTCCCCTTCCCACAACAAATTTTGCCCTAAGAGAAACCGAGACAGAAAAGTCTGAGTGTTAGTCAAATCTGGAGCCAGTTCACGGAAGTAATAAATGAAACAAGGTTCTATAAAATTGGTATCACATTCGTATCACGGTCAAGGAGAACAAGAGGCCTGGTGTGAAACCACACCCTTCAGCCAGGACTGCACGGTCTCGCAATGTCATGCTGCTGCCATTTCTGGCCTCTACGTTCATTCTCTTTCTTTGACCCCATCTCTCTTTGTCCGATCATATGACCATCCTTCTTCAAGTTTCTAGATCTGCCAGGGAGTCCCAACCAGGTCACAGCAAAGACTGCCAGGGACCCTTTTTTCTCTCCAGTGCACATCTAATGCCAAAGGGAAATGGTCCCCTCCACTGGTGGTGACCACGGTGTTCATCTGTAACCTGGATAGGCTGGTGCCTGAGATGAGCCCGGAAGCTTCAGAGTGGGAAGGCCTAAATTTAAAGCCATCCTCTACTTTTTAATCAGATGTGAGACCTTGGTCAAGTCACTAATCTCTTTGAATTTTTTTTCCTCTTTCATTTTTATTTTTTATTTATTTATTTTGAAACAGAGTCTCGCTCTGTTGCCCAGGTTAGAGTGCCTGTCAGCCTAGCTCACAGCAACCTCAAACTCCTGGGTTCAAGCAATCCTCCCGCCTCAGCCTCCCAAGAAGCTGGGACTACAAGCCACCACGCCTGGCTAATTTTTTCTATTTTTAGTTGCCCACCTAATGTCTTTCTATTTTTAGTAGAGATGGGGTCTCACTCTTGCTGAGGCTGGTCTCAAACTCCTGACCTCAAGCAGTCTTCCCACCTCGGCCTCCCAGAGTCCTCTCTCATTTTTAAAATGAGATTGTTTCAAGAGTTATTGGTAATGTGTGTAAAGTGACTGGAATTTGGTAGATACATAAAAATTGGTTGCTAATATTGCAGTCATATTCT
>CAUYSK010078883.1:0-44196 GCA_963575035.1 Avahi laniger | reverse complement strand
CTTTTGTTCTCTTCATGTCATTCTATGGAACTGGGGTTTAAGAACTGACACAAATGCTGATACTCTGGCTACTCCTATTGTTATGAGTAGCAAACTGTTCTTTGTCTCTGACCCAGGAGTCTTGTGTCTTCTGCCAGCATCCATGAAACTGTGGCAAACCAACTTGTAGGTAAAATGCCCTTGAGTTTTTGACATCCTCTACCCCAGAGGACAGCAAGGAATATTGTCCTGGTACTGAGCAAGGAAGTAAGTGGGGGAAGGTCCTAGAGAAGTTGTGATAACAGGCCAGCCCTGTGGATTTGGAGCCTGTATTGGTGTCCTATAGCCACTGTCATAAATTCCTACAAACTGGCTGGCTCAAAACAACAGAAATGTATTCTCTGAAAGTTCTGGAAACCAAAAGTCTGAAATGAAGATATTTATTAGCAGGGCTGTGCTCTCTCCAAAATCTCTAGGGGATATTTTGTTCTGCGTCTCTTCCAGCTTCTCATGGCTGTGGGCATTCCCTGGCTTGTGGTAACATCATTCCAATCTCTGCTGCTCCTTCTTCATGTGTCTCTCTTCTGAATGTTCCTTATAAGGACACTTGTCATTGGATTTGGGATGTACCCAAATTATCCAAGATGACCTCATCTCAAGATTCTTTAACTTAATTACATGAGCAAAACCCCTTTTTCCAAATAAGGTATCATCCACAGGTTCTAGAGCTTAGGAAGTGGGCATATCTTTTGGTGGGGCTACCATTCAGTCCACCACAAGAACCCAAATTTATATTACCTGAATGGTAAAAATAATCTTAAGCCATTAATTTAATTTAAAGTGGTCCTGGACTAGTAGTTTCTCTAAGTATCTGGCAGAAATCAAGACAAATCCTCTTTGAAAAAAAATGCATCTCCATCCTTGATCTCACAAAAGTTCTACAAATAATTTCTCAGGGAAAACGAGCAGGTCGTGATAAAAAAGAAAAAAAAAAAAACAAGCACACAAGAAAACAAGGCACTGTGAGTAAAAACCAGCAGAAAAAGATCTATGTGAGCAGTTTTATGTATAAGGATATTGCGTTGCAACTAAAACACTACTGCCAATATAAACCCTGTAAATACTAGAGTTTTTAACCAGGGGTCAGTGAATCCGCAGGGATCCTAGGGGTATCTGAAAATTCCCTGGAGTCTTGTGCAAAATTTTTTATATGTCAATTGGTACATTTTTTTGGAGAGAATTTATGGATTTCATCAAATTTTTAAAATAGTACCTAACTCAAAAGAGTTTTAAAACTATTCCAGGTCTACCGTGCACCAAGTAAAAGCTAAAGAAATTTGGGAAGCTATAAAGATTGTTGGGCTACTGCAATAGAGGAAGAGCTTTTAAATCATGGAAAGTAAGATTTTATGAAAATCAAAATTATGACTACTCTTACCATGATCATTCAGTTATAGGAATGATACAAAGAAGTAGACCACATCCTGAATGAATTTCTATTGGAAAATCAATAGATGAAATCAACTTTAAAAAAACCATGCTAATATAATAGTGTTCCCACTCTGTGTCATGCTCATTCCCTCCTTCATACCTCCTTTCATTCTATTTATTTCACCTAGGAGGCCCTACCCAACCCCTGCCCTTTATCATTTTATATTCCAACCCTCTTCAAAGTCAAGTTCAAATGTTATCACCACCACGAAGTCTGAAGTTTTCCTAGATTCTTAGGCCAGTGCATTTCTTTCTCTCTCTCCTTTCAACTTCTATGACTTTCAATGAAAGTTCTTAAATTGTTCATTTAACAAATATTTATTTAGTTGAAATGACCAAATTTAGCATTTCTTTTAATTCAGAACTCCGTTGGTTGAAAAAAAATTCACTTAAACTAGCTTAAGAAAGAAAGAGGGACAGAGAGAAAAAGAGAGAGGAGAAAGAGAGAGAGTGAGTTTAATGAACCTCTAAACCAAATAATGGCAGGAGCAAAAACAAGAGTAGAATTGACCTTCAGGCTGTCAGGAGTGAGGGCTGTCAACGTTTTCTGAGCTTCTCATCCCCACTTCTGACTGACTGATATTTTATTCTTTCCTTCACCTGATGGAAGACAGGGCAGCTGGCAGCACAGCAGCTCCACAATCAGAAAGAAGAAAAGGGTTGCTCTCTCTCAGATCCTTTATTAAAAATCTCAAGGAAGAACTCTTACTGACTTGGCTTTTGTCACATGCTCACCCTTGTGACAAATCACAATAGCTAAGGAGTTGTGGTCCACTGATCAGCCCATCCTGGGTCGCATGTGCCCTGCCGTGGCCAGGAAAGATGTTTCTTACAGGAAGAAGGGAGGAAGGATTTTCAGATAGGCAATGAGAACAGATATCTAGTGCCATGCCTAATTCTATACTGATTAATATTGATCTGCCTTTAGGTCTTATCTCTCTATAGTAAGCTTATTAGAGTAGGACTTATTTTGCAAGAGAGGTCACATAACTGCCTGCCACATACATATTCTATTCTTTACGAAGTTGTCCACAGAACCACTGCCTAGAGGCCTATGCTTTGAACCAGTTGATACTGATCTCTGTCCTCCATCTCTGCCTGAGGCAAGTAGAGGGCCTTGTTAATTAGTTCTCTCTCTCTCTTTCTCTCTCTAATCTATCTCACTCCTTCCCTCAAGAATTCAAATCAGTAAAATAGAATAGAATTGGTCAGTTAGTGGCCAAATTGATTGGCCAAAATCTCATGATGTGTAAGAGGCTGAAAAGACCGTGATGGTCACGTGCAATCAAGTGTCATGGAAGAAAAAAGTAGGCGGGCAGAGGACTCAGAGGAACCACGTGAGTGCAGACCTGAGGGAAGTAGACACAGAGCTAGCTGGGCATTTACCTGGCAGAGCGTAAGATGAGGATCCATGAGTTCACTGAGCAAAAACAGAGTACTTCCTTTGTGCTGGGTTTTGAAGACACAGCTGGAACAAGATGAACACTTTCCTTGCAGCCTACCAGCAGAGCAGAGCCAAATGAACAAACAGGCAAACAGATATTTCCAGCGAACGGTAGGGAAAGGAAGAAACCTACTATTGACATGTCTAGCATGAATCAAGAATCATGCCCCATCTCTAGTCTCTGTGATGCCCGGTCCTCACACAGCCCTATTCTTGAATCTCCGTGAAATGGCACCATAGAAATCCTTACCTGAGCTCACTTGAGTTGGTCCCCATTTCATGCAATCAAGAAGCAAATCAAAACACATAGTCTCTTCTTCTATTCTTCATGTCAACCAGCACAGTCAATATCTGCTTCAGATAATCGAAGCAATGCAAGTTGAATATAGTCAAAAGCCCACTCCTTGGAATCTTGGAAACAGGCAATTTACTGAGATGCAAAGGGAAGAATTTTTAATTACATCTCCTTGCTATGCCAATTTCACCCCTGATGCAAGATTCAAACACTGCAGGATGCTTTTTTTTTTTTTTTTTTTGAGGCAGAGTCTCGCTTCTGTTGCCCTGGCTAGAGTGAGTGCCGTGGCATCAGCCTAGCTTACAGCAACCTCAGACTCCTGGGCTCAAGCGATCCTCCTGCCTCAGCCTCCCGAATAGCTGGGACTACAGCCATGCGTCACCATGCCCGGCTAATTTTTTCTATATATATATTTTTAGTTGTCCAGATCATTTCTTTCTTTTTTTTTAATAGAGACGAAGTCTCGCACTCCTGACCTTGAGCAATCCACCCGCCTCGGCCTCCCAGAGTGCTAGGATTACAGGTGTGAGCCACCGCGCCCAGCCTGCAGGTTCCTTTCTATTCAGTGCTCTTGGGTTATTACAAGTGCAAAACTATTTTTTGGCCTTGATCTTTCTAGAATATGTGTGAGACATAGCAGGATTTTCCCTGGGATGTGTGTCATGTGCCCAAAGCAGGAGTGGGGAGTCGAAGGGGGTCGAGGGGGGGGAAGGGGAATGGGTTGAGATCAAAGAAGGACCCCCTAGTGGGCGATGGCCCAGCGACAGCCACAGCAGAAAACGCGGCAATTGTCTGGGAGGGTGGGGGGAGGGGATGGAAGCTGGTGCTGTGGTCTCCGGGTCCCAAGGCTGAGGTGGCAGTGGACCTCTGTTGTTTCTGCCCGCCACACTCCTCTTCCTTTGGGAGTTCACCTCTTCCCAGCTACATGACCTAATCAATTTCAAGCTCCTTTCTCACCCTTTTTCTGTGCTTGTAAAGTGGTTCAAATTTGGTTCCTGTCACTTGCTACCCAAAGAATTAGGAACATTCTACTTGTGGTGCCTTCAGGAACCACACGCTTAAACAAGCAAGTCTAATGAGCAAGGTCAGTGGAGGGACCCGATGTGGTTAATGAGAGAGACTCTTACGCCCTGGGTGTGAATGTGGGGTGGGGTAGGCTGTCTTGGCCACATGTTGACGTAGAGATTAAGTTGCACTTGGATACTTCACTTAACAGCTACTTTGATTGAAAGAACAAACTAAAAAATAATAATAATAATTATTATTATTATAACTCATTTCCCTAAGTTCTATCGTTTTATGAAGGCCACTTGAAAACAAGAATCTCCCCTTTGTGTTTAAATGGAAATGAGATACCCGAAAAGAGCCTCAGTATGGGTCACAGACTGTGGCATTTCCCTGTTCGCAGCCTTTATTGCTGTCAAAGAACAGAGCGCTTACATTTTTTTTTGTTTATGTCACAATACCTTTATCAGTGGTTTCCTTTAAAAAAAAAAAAGCCATTTGATTTTCTTTATCTATTTTGAAAGAGATCAGTAAATTTCAAAACCAGCTTGTGACTTTGCTGACCCCTAAGCTTCTCCTCTGGCTAGTCGGGCCCCACCTGGCATGAGCTTCCAGGCAACTTTCTCTGGCCACACCGGGTATTTTCATGTGAGGGGCAAGGCCCAGGGGAAGCCACACAAACACTCTGACACACTGTCTTGCAAAACCTCCCAGCGACCCATGTGGAGTGAAAAGTTCAACTTCATTCCAGCCAGCATGAAAGAGCCCAGTGGTCAGGGACGGTGACCCGCCATGCCCTAGACAGCCCTGCCTGTGACCAGGAAAGGCTCCCTTCTATAAGAACATGGGAACGGCCAGGGGAAATGCTCACCTGGCCTCCTGGGTTACTCACAGCCTGCGTCCCTCGCCTGCTGCTGGGCTGAGCCGGAAGTCCAAGAGGGAGCCTTTTCCAACTCTGGCCGCCAGGCTACACGGGACCAGCAAAGGCATTCCAGTGCTCCATGAAAGAGCATAGAGCAGCCATTGTCATGTAAAATCGGCCTGGGCAAAGCCCCAGAGAACACAGCGTTGGACTCCATCCGGTTCTCCCCAAACAAGGACATGTGACAGATAAAGACTGTTCTAGCTCCTGCTTTGGGTCATCAGCATTTTCCCAGTTCCTCACTGTCCATCTGCTACTTTTCCTCTCCCCGCTGCGCTGGATTCAGTGATCACCACTTTTCTTCCCAGCGGATGCCTAAGAGAGGAAAGGATCCTCGTGGCCACGGAGGGCAGAGGGAATCCAAGGAATAAATCCAGTGGCCTTGCAATGCTCCATTGCAACAGCACTCCAGGTCAGCAGACTGATTGTCTCTCCTTGCAGACTCGCCTTTCTCTGTCAAATGCCTATTTTGCCTAAGATCACCCTTGGGCCTGATGACACAGAAGAAAGACGCAGTCTGGTGTCCCCCTGAGGCCATTCATTAAAAGCCAAGGCTGTTGGCATTCTGCATAGTACCTTTACCAAAGAACGATTCAGCTCTCTCTCCATGCCTGTGAAAAACCCGGAGCTTGCCAATAGTGAGTTATTCTGGCCCACTACAACCGGAACAATTTTTCTGTAGCCCTCTCATCAATTACTGTTTCTTTTCCAGGCTGGACATTCCTTGCGGAGCGAGGCAGGAAGCTGAGCTGTGTGCAGAGACTATCCTGGCAGTGAAAACACCAGCGTACTAACCGAAAAATCAACTCTCCGGCTTCTCCAAGAAGTGAGCTTCACAGGCCACATTGAAGGTCCATTTGAACACTGTCATTTCTTGACATCTCAGGCTGAATTTTCCAGCCTTATACACAAAAGTATAAGGTGTTCCATCATCTTGATCATTTTTATGGCCCATAAGGAGGTAGCAGGGGAAAAATAACCGGATTCATCGAGCTATGGAACAAATGAAAGTGTAAAACACTCATGATCAAGTCCAGGGTCAAAGTGACTGGCTCTTAGATATGCAAGAAATTTGGCCTTCCTCGAAAGAAGAAATGAGAACGGAGCCTCCAGCAGTGGGTCTAAAAGTGAATCTTTCATAGGCTTGAATCATACAATGTTTCCCATTAACTATCCAGCACTCAAGAAATAGCATCACTTAAATTTGGGTTGCAAACAAGGGGGAATATTGGAAGGAAAGAAATCAAAATAAGCATAGTGGTGTGCTATAATGATGGGATTGGTACTAGGTATTTTTTATTATATTTTTTCTATTTTCCTAACTTCTTACATACCATAATCATTTGTAATTAAAAAAAAAAACACGAAAACAAAAAAACCCACTCCCTTCTGCTTTTTAAATGTGTCAGCCACCCAAATATCCAGTTCAAAATGTCAGCACTCGTTTTGGACACCTTGCTGTGTTTCCCCTCAAATGTCTCAATTCATGCACTCCCTCATCCCTATCTCCGCCTCCAGGTCCCAGTGCAGGCTCTTGGGGCAGGTCCATTCCTCCTTCTGATCATTGACGTCCTTCCCAAATGGCTTCCCAGCTGCTGGTCGCGCTCATCCTCCTGTCCGCCCGCCAAGAGCAGCCAGAGTGAGCTTTCTAAACTAGAAACCTGGTCACATCGCATTCCCACTCACCCTCTCCAAAAGCTCATTGCTGCCTCCAGGAGACAACACACACTCCTTTCCATACGCTTAGGGCTCTAACCTCATCTTTCCCTCCCAGCCACTCTCCCCACCGCCACTCCTGCTTTCCCTCCAGATCCCTTCTGTCCAGCAACACTCAGCTTCTTCTAGTCCCCCCATAGCTTATTCCAGCTACAGCCTCCATATGCGCCATTCTCTCTGCCTGAAATTCCTCTCCACCCCCCAGGGTCTTGAGGAGCCCCCCCCAAGGCCCCTGGGAAGTTCAAGCATCCCATGTTTCCCCACCCAGGCAGAAGCTGATGGCCACACCCTTCATTCAGCCACCAACCCTGTCTTCGTGACAGGTCACGGTTTTGGAGCTGTGCATCCACGTATCTGTCTCTCTCACTAGACTGTGCGCTCTGGGAGGGCAGGGACCCGATTCGATTCCTTGCTGTATCCTCAGCCTCTGGCTTCTATAGTGCTTAGCACAGAGGAAAGCTTGGTAAATATTTATTGAGTTAATGGAAGGATGAAGGTAAATCAAGGAATTAAAACGTGACTCTCTGCCATACTCGTAATCTTATTTAAAACTGTAATATCTAAAGTACTCAAGAAAATGTAAATCACATCAACTGTCTATTGGTTCCCCCATTCTAGACTTTTTATATCTCTCACTGTTTTATACCTCCCAGGCCCCAAATAAGTGTCTGTAAGGAAAGTATAAAAAGTAACCTATCAGGATCTGTTGCATCGTAGCGTAGCTGTGCCCAGGTCTTACAGTGGCAAAGGACTATGGGTGACGTAATGGTGTGGCCAAGGTATTACAGAGTCATTCAGTGGCAAAGGATTATGGTGTCAATACCATAGATTATAAGAAGGTTCGTGTTTTGAAAAGGAGACTTCTCCTTATAGAAGTATGCATTGGGATTGCAGAAGCCCTGCCTCAGTCTCCTCTTTGTGCATCCCAGGTCACTAACTACGCGACAGAGGATAAGGTGAGCAGAAGCCTAAAGCCAGAGTGGTAGAAGCCACTGCCAAGTGAAGATTAGCTATCAAGGAAGACAAAACATCCCTGAAATTCTAATATAAGTGCACAGGAAATAAAAGCGTGCTAATGCACTGCCAAAGAGCTTGGAGTCTAGGTTCTTCCCCGCCCAGCCCTTAGCTGCGTGACCATGGGCAAGTCACCCAACCTCTGAGAACCTCAGTTTCCTCGGTGTAAAATGAGGAGGGGACTGAAGTGAGTGTCCTAGGAGAACCTGTGAAATTGCATCAAAGCACTGAAAATCTGTGCACAGTCTAGTGGTAAGATCCTCGCCTGTGGAGAGAGCCTGCCTTGGAGGGCTCTGCATGGAGAGAGATGGGTTCGATTCCTGGCACTGCCGTGGATGAGCTGTGCGTCCCTGCATGTCCTTGGGCAGATTTCTTAAGCTCGTTGAGCTTCAGTTTCCTAATCTGAAAGATGGCGCTTATAATATGGAACTTCTAGAGCTGTTGGGAGGAATGGAAAGTAGCATCTGCAGAGTAAAGGTTAGCTCTGATTGTCGTTACCTTTCTAGGCCATACTGCACAGTAGTCAGGAGCACAGACCCACCTGGTTTCGAATCCCAGCCGTGCCCTGTGACTTTGGGCAAGCTACGCATTTTCTCTGAGCCTGTGTTCCTTCCTGTGACAAAAGGGGATAGTGGTTGTACCTACCTCAAAGAGTCTTTGAGAGGATTAGATCAAATAAATGTAATAGGTTCCACCCCTTTCGCTGTCTGAATTGGGTCCACCAGAGCAGGTGCTCCCGCCCCTCCCACCCCAGCCCCTTCTCGGCTGGTCCCCCTGAGGGCGCAAGGGCCCTCCGTTCCCATCCTTCCCGAGGGAAGCAAGGTCACAAGGTGTCCTTGAGGACAGAAAAAGCTGGCCTGGAACTCATCTGCCCTGAAAGCCCACTGGTTCACCCTGCCTCACCTCCCTTGGTTCCTGAAGCTTAAAATAGCCTGAACCGGTGTGGCCGCATTTCACTGTGCCACTCAGAGAGAGCCCCTGGGGTGTTTTCACAGCCAGCGCTGAGCTCCTGGCTGCAAGCTGCAGCTGGAGCTGTTCATACACACCCAGGCTCTACCGGCTTCTGATTGCTTTTCTGCTAAGGCCCTGTCTGCCGGTAGCTCCGCTTACTCAGAGGGCTCAGATCTATCAGCTACTTTCATAAACAGGGACTTCGGAACCCCTGCAGTGGCCGGAAGGAGTGCTGCTGGCCGGAGGGAAGGGGCCACAGTTTCTAAGTGGAGGCCCCGGGCCACGTGATGGGAAAAGCCTGGAGGAGAGTGAGGGGGCTGGTGTTCTAGATCCACCTCTGGCCCCCACTATTATGTGAGCTGGAATAAGTCACCTCCCCCTCTCTTTGCCTCCAGATGGCATCATCTCAAACTGGTTCTGTTCTCCACTATGCACTGGCTTCATGTTCAGACCTTACATGTCAAGACGGCTTCCAGCAATTCCAAACCTACTTCTTCTCAGGTTCACATCCAGCAGGAAACAGAGAGAGCCTCTCTTCCCCTCGATGGCCTTGGCTGTAGTTGTTAAGCTGGGCTTTGTGCCCAGTGAAGGCAGGGGACACAGCGGGCTGACCCACAGAGCCCATTCTGACCCCTTCTGGACTATAAAACTAAAATCTATACAGCCTCCCTCTAAGCCAGGGTTCTGAGAGCAAATTAGTGCCACCCATTGGGTGCCCTAGCGTGAGATTTGGAGGGCGGCAATGAGAGGGGAGCTACTTTCTTGCTGTGGCTCCTGGCCAAGGACAGTTGTTCCAACATCCAGTCTCTGGCGTCTCAAATGTCAAGAAGCTTCAGAACCCCGGATCGCAGAAGCTGGGGATGTTTCTGAATGCAGGGGTGTCCGTGGGGCCTCCTCGCTTGCCACCCTCTTGCTTGATTTCCTGTGGGCGTCAGGCATCTTTCCTAGAAACCCAGGCACAGCCGGCTCCTTCAGCCCTTCTGGGGACTTCGTGAGCACCTGTTGCCCTGCGTTGAATACCTTTCTGCTCAAACCCTGCAGGACTAGTTCCTGTTCCCCGTATCTGACTGCTGGCCAAGGTGCCATCCCTGACCTCAGAGCCCACTGATTCACCCTACCTCGCCTCCCTTGGTCCCGTCACTGGACCAGACAGAGGGACTGTGCTGATTGCTTAGACTCTGGGCACATGTACCCGTCCATGGGGTCTGAGTTTGTTGTCTCTGCCAAAAGATACGGACTAAGAAAGAGAAGAATAATTTCCTGAAATGACTGTTACTTTAGTACTGCTAAATTACTTTGCTAATTAAATTACAATGATCAAAAGAAAGGGAGGATGGAAGTCGGGGGACCAAAACCAGCGAATGCCCATGGCCCCATTCCAACCCAGATATCAGGGTAAGGAACCCTACAAGACAGATAAATGGAATAGCAGAAGATGTTGAGATTTAATCTAGACTAAAATTACGGTGTGACAGACACGGATGGTGCCACACCCAGATCCCCCAACCCCTTCCTGTGTGGAAGACTGCCCTGGGTGACCCGAGCCACTTTGCTCGTGCTCACAGAGAGCTGGGGGTGTCTGGGAGCTCACCTTGCCCAGGGTTGGCCTTGACTAATGACTGACCACGGCCAGAAGATAGGAGGCCAGTGCCACTGCCTCAAGTGTGGACTGACTCTGAGGCTTAAATACATTCCAGAGCTCCCCATGTGGGGTTGGGCTGAGGCTGCGACTTGGCTGGAGATTGGATTCTTCCCCTTCCTTGTCATGTTCCCCTAGACCCGGGAGGATTTTTTTGGGTCATACTTTTGCACAGGAGCCCTCATCTCAGGTCTGCTCTGATGAACCCAGCCATGTTGAAATGTCCAGAGCTATTAGCAGCCAGTGAAAACCCTGACCTCTACTCTGGCTCATTTCGGACGTGACATTGTCAACACTGAGGCGAGTCTTCCCTCCCAGCTAGGATTCTGGATGCAAAATAGGTTCCTTCTTTTTAGAAAAGGGAGCATTCCACGGGGACCTGCTATCATTCCTTCTTTGCCCTGCAGCCAGGATTAAAGCCTTGCAGACCTGAAAGAACATCGATTAATCTTGCTTTTATTTTCACTGCTCCTTGATTAGAAAATGCTAACCGGTTACCACACATAACCGCAAGTTCCTAAATAAATATTTGAGGAAGGAACCTCTTTCCCTTCATTAACTGAAGAAAAAGACCACTCTGGCAACGAGGGGCCCCCTGGCACAGGGGCGCCTTGGCAGTTCTGATACACACAGAGGTTCCCGGGGAAAGGGAGACAGAGCCGAGAGAGGGGAGGAGGCAGCCTGGGGAGTGAGCGACAGGGGAGAGGAGTCTCTCTGTAACCCTGCTGCTGCTGCTGGGTGATCACAGCGCCAAGGAGCCTCTGCGAGTGCATTTCCTCAGCCATAGAAATGATTGTCTCATAGGTCCTTTCTGGTTCCGAAGTTCTCTGTCTCCTCCAGGGAAGTCAGCCACACAGCTCTAATAGCATTGTATCACAATACTGAATTTTATTTTCTCACAGAAATCAGAGGGGAATTAGAAGCAACTTATTTTATTACGTATCTTTTTCTTTTTCTGAAAAGTAAGCAAATACATTGCACTACTAGCAGATGCATAAAGGCTAAAGACTGACCTCACAGTGCCCGAGAACAATTTCTGACCTCAGCCAGAGTGGACATTGGGAATGGCCTTCTTAAACAGCGGTTCAAGTGTCCAAATCAGTAACATCTTTGTCTTGGACCTGTGCAACCCACGGTCTTGCTACCTCCTGTCAGGAGGGCCCATTATTTGGGAGGTGGTTATATTGTAAGAAAACTTCTGTTTGCCAAATTGGAGGGTTGGATAATTACAATGCCAGGACTTCACGTAGGAGGTTTCTTCAAAGGCCTTTATTTATTTGCTGCTTAATGTAGAAAAAACCTCATTTATGCAGTTGTTTTTTCTCCTGGGGAGGCTGAGAACTTGGTACAGCTAATGGACTACATATCACTGACTTTTATATAGTCCCAGGCAACTTAATACTAAAGCAATTTGATGATTTGATATTATTAAAAGCATCTTTTTATTGAGAACAGAAGATTAACTACTTGGATGTCCGTTCGGAAAACAGTGTGGCTGCCAAAAGACATTTGTTTCTAGAAAGAAAGAGACAAAGTTCGGATGGGAGGGAGAGAGAGAGAAAATGGAAAGAGAGAGGGAGGGAGGGAGGGATGGAGGAAGGAAAAAAAAAGGGTATACTCGAATACATGAATACATGCCGGTAACGTTTAAGCCCTGGCAGACCAGCCCAGCTTTGTCCAATAGAAATGTAATGTGAGCCACATGTATAATTTTAAAGTTTCCAGTAATCACATTAAAGAAGTAAAAAGAAAAAAAGGTCTTAATAACATAGTTTATTAACCTTAATATATCCTAATTTCACCAGATAGATTTGAAATGAAATTATCATTTCAACATATGATCAACATAAAATTATTAATAAGATATATTGCATTCTTTTTTTTCCCTAACTTTTCTAAATCTTCATAGTCCTGTGTGTTTTTGTACTTGGAGCATGTCCCACCTCGGGCTGGCCGGGTTTCGACACTCTCTGTACAGCACTGGTCTCTGCCAGTGCCACTCGACTGGAAGTCCTCCCCGAAGGACACCAGTGACCCCCAGACGGCCTCTTCTGGCTCCCAAGCCTCCTTCGCGTTCTCTTTGATGTCTCTGCAGTGTGAGTCACATTTGATTACTTACTCCTTAAAACTCTCTCCTCCCTTGACTTACAAAACCTGACATTGCCGGCTCCTAGCCCGTCCCTCTGGTGCTGTGCCCACTGTGCTTTTCCACTGTCCTCCAAACATACATTGTTTTGCTCCGTCTCACGCTCTCGCTCTCCATATGAGAGGCCCCCAGGCTGAAAACCTGGCTCCTCGCTTCCAGTCACACACCCTAGACAAGCCCTAATCTCTCCTCCTACCCACGCCGGCTTTCCTGCCTGACATCCTGGCTTTTGTCCGTGTTGCCGTGACCAGTGAACAGATACCAAATGAGCACTTGATCCTCACCAGCCGCAAGGGTGCAACAGTGGACACACCAGACAGAAATCCCTGTCTTCACAGAGATGACGCTCTAAGAGGACTGTCAGACAATAAGACATAATAAATAAGTAAAACGCTAGTGCGTTAGAGAGTCATGTTCATGGTGGGGGGAAAGGTAGTGAGATAAGGAGAATGGGGAGCAGAGGGGAGGGCTGGTTGGGTGGCCTCAGTAGGAAGGGGACTTTGGGGCAAAGACTTGAAGGAGACGAGAGCAGAACCACGCAAGCGTCTGGGGAAGAGCATCTAAGCCGAGGGACTGGTGTAAGGACGCTGTGGCTGAGTGTGCCCAGTGTTTAAAGTTTGAGGAGAACACTGTGTCTGGAGTCTGGTGAGCAAGAGGGAGGAAAGAAGGAAAGGCGATCCGAAGGTGGTGGGGAGCCTGAGAGTGGCCAGCCAGCCAGGTCAGCGTGAGGGCCTTGGTCACCCGGGCTTGGAATGTGCAGGGCTGGTCTCTCCTGTGCTTCTCTCTTCGTCCGGTGTGCAGGGCTGAGCGCGTCGTTTCCTAACTCCATTCCCCACTCTCCACTTTATCCAATCCCCCCGCCACCCTGACATCGGTAGGTTACTGTCCCTAAAGCAGAGCAGTGGTCATGTCCTCCCTGTTCACATCCTGTCCCCGGCACCTTTGGGATCAGGTTTAAAGCCTCTGACGAGGCTTTCATGAACCTGCGTGATTGTTCAGGGTCCCTGTGCACGATCCCCCTTCCCTGCAGCCAGATTGGAGTGCTCCCCGCCCACTGCCGCTCCCTGCACCCGGAGTGTTCTGTGTCACTGCTCAGTTCAGTGAGTAAACAAAAGATCGCCCCTGAAGACCTCCCTCAACCTGTGTCACCCCCAACTGGCAGTTCCTTCTTTAAACTCTCGTAGCATTTTGCATTTGTCTTTGTTAGTATATTTGCCATATTTTGACTTGCATTATAGTTGCACTTGTTTTATCTCCTCTCCTAAATCTGTCCAGGAAACTTGCCTTTTGGGTCTGTGCAGACCTCATAGTTCCCAGGGCTTTGCCTCCCCCAAATCTGGTACCATGTATTTGCCGAACATCCTACTAAATCAGTGAATGATTTGCAGTGCCGTAATTGGCTGCTGTCTTACACGCCCGTGTGAGGGCAGGGGAATTAGGCATTTTCTTTCTTCTCTCTTACTTCTGAAAGTGAGTAGCATCTGTTTGATTATTAAAATAAAATGTTTCTAAAATCACTGAGTCATGATCAGTCATCAGACAGGCAATTAAACTTCTCTGAGCTGTCTCCTCAGCTAGTAGAAGCAGGGCAAGCATTCTCACCTCACAGAGCTGCAGTGAGAATTAATAATGTCACGTGTGAGATTTAGGTGCCTGGCCTGGCACATGATAGATGCCAGTAAAAGACAGATGTGAGGATGATGGCGATGATGATGATGATGGTGGTGATGATGATGGTAATTATGACTTGCAAGGAGCTAAAAATGAAATGCTTTTAAGGAGAAGGTTCTGTCCGGGCAGTTGAGCAGTCACAGATCTCAGTGTAAGGTAATTAAGTTTTCCCTTCATCTGACGCTATTGGCAAAAGCAAAGGTCATCTGATATATTCATAGAAGTTTCCAGATAGATCAATTATTCATTCCCACATTTGACATTTTGAAACAGATGAATTTCACACTGGGAGTGCAGATGACTAAAAAGGGAAGGACCTCGTTAGCGTGGCTATTTGATGTGATGAACTGTGTAAAGCTGCTCTGTTAGACGTATGTATAGTCTTTGAAAAGGAGCAAATTTTTCCTATAATAGTTCTTTAGCTTTTGCATTATAAAATAATGCATGTTTATTGTATAAAATCTGGAAAACACAAAAAAAGGAAAAATCATGCATAATTCCACTATTTAGGGGCAGTGACCATGTACATTTTGAGGTATATTTTTCTGATCTCTTTCATTATTTTCCCTTCTAATAATTTGGAGGGAAAATGCAGTATATCCTCTCTTACTATGTTATTGGTTAACAATAATTTGAGTTCATTTTTATCTAATGATTAATGGCAAGAATGAAATAATACCTGGTGCCTTTCTCTTGTATAAGGTATGATATTTAGTACATTACTTATTTTTTCTTCTTCCAAACATTCCCAGCTTTTTTGCCTTAAATTATTATTATTAATTTACATCTTCTCTTTCAATAATTACTTTAATGTTTACATTAATGTTACAACCACATTAGCAATAATTATTTAGATTCACTTATATTTAACTGGTTTCGTAGTTTAAGGCCTATGCACTTATACTGGTTCCTTCTCACTCTTTTTTTTTTTTCTTTTTCCCACTTCAGTAAGCTGGTCTCTCTTTCCCTTTCTTATTTGTTTACTTCATTTATCAGTTGACTAATTTCTTCTCCAGGTAATATTTTTAGGCAGGACATGCAGGTAGTTGGCTTTCTGAGGTCTAGGATGTCTGATAATTTTTTGCATGGGTGACCATAACTTGGCTGAATGGGAAATTAGTAGTTCATAAACATTTCCCCTAAAATTATACAGACATTGTTCAGTTACTTCTTTTGTTTCGTGTGACAGAGGAGAAACCTAAAGGCACACTGGAATTCATTCATTTGTGGTAATTTTCCCAAATGCTTACATTTTTTTGTTTTTTTTTTTTTTCTTTTGCCCTTGAAACTGAAAAAAATTCCTTAGGGTAAATCCACTGGTCTATTTAATAAATTTTGTCTGGTACTTAAATGACTCATCTCTTTTCTGTAGTAATTTAGGTTCACCCTGTTTAGTAGCAGGGTCAGAAATAATGAATTTCGGATACTCTGAAATCCAGGCAAGCCCCAGGCTTTTGAAATATGTACATATTTAAATGTGAGATGTGGTGGCAGGAACTCAGCCTGTTGAGTCAGTTCTGCAAACGATCGGCTGCATGACCTTGGACATGTTACCTGATTTCTCTCAGAGCCTCGGTTTCCCCATCTGTAGATGGAGACAGGAAAAACTCCTTGCAGATTCGTTGTGAAGAATAAACAGGATAACCACCAGGCCTGCTATAAATCGTCTCTACTCTTCTGCCATATGAAGAGAGTAATTCCTCCCCTAGGCCAAGGTCATAGAACTTCGGTTCAAGAAAACGTCAGATTCTATCTTAGGACTCAGAGTGGCTCTTCTTACTAACTGGAAAGGGTCTTGGAGAAGTGGCTCCGTCCTTGAAGGAAGACCATATTCCAGGGGGGCAGGCGTCTGCCAGGGGAGAGAAGGAACAACATCAGCCCAGACCCAGGCACAGGAGCACGAAGTCCTTTCAGCCTTGGGAAGAGCGGAGGGAAAAAATGCTGTTTCCCTCTTGGTCCCTGACATGCCTCTTGTCCTTGTCTTGGACGTTCCTGCTGTCCTCATCCCTTACATCATGACTCAGAAGTGTGGACACAGTATTGGCAGACCCCATTAGATCACGGACACTCACCACTGAGGGTGGTCCACAGGAGGGCAGCTTCACATCACCCAGGAGCTTGTCAGAAATGCAGGATCTCAGGCCCTGCCCTGGAGCTCCTGAATTAGAATCTGCATCTGAACAAGGTCCTGGGGGGATTCCTGCCAGCATCACTTTGAGAAGCCCTGGTCTGGCCCACATGTTGGTCAGAACCAAAGTTTTAGGTGGCTTCTTTGTTATTAACCAGTGATTTTATTTTCATGTCTTTAAAAGTAGAAATGAAAGCTCAGCAAAGGGTTTTAGAAGAAATGAAAGTAAAGCATATGGAATTTTAAAACACAGAATAAAAGGCCAATAGTTTCTCACTCAGCCAGTTTCAGGGGAGCCAGGGAAGGGCCTGGCTCCTCTCCCTGAGGCTGCCTTAAACTGTTTCCTGGTTTTTTAGCATTTACCCAGCACAGGCTTGTTCTTCTCTGAACAGTTCTTAGCCTCTCTGCTCAACCACAATAATGAGAACACAACCGCTGAAAGCCACAATCACGCCACATGTGGCTTTTGTGGCTCCCATGCACCTAATTGTGGGGGATCACACTGTGTCCATAGAAGTGGTCACCGAACAGAAACTGGCACGCAATGCTGCTGCTTCTGGGGTGTTCTGTGGTGCCAGCCTTGGTCTCTCTTTGGGCCCCAGCTTCTCGCTCGCTTCTTCTCCAGCCACCACTCAGACGGTGAATCTGTGTCCCCAGCACCGGCCACCAACCCCTGGCCAGAGGCAGAGGCAGAGCCAGTGAAGACTCTGAGGCGTTGTGGCTTCCGGAACTCCAGAGTCCTTAAGGATGGGGTGAGCTCTCTGATCTCCAAGCCTGTGAGACACAAGCTGCTCTCTGGGCCTAACCTATCCATCCACCCTGAATTTCCAGAGAGGTAAAATAGATGTCGCTGGATGTTGGAGGGGAGCTAAACACATTCTGGGCTTTCCACAATCCTCACGCGGCTGTCTGCGTCCACTGCTTGAGTTCAGGGAACATGCCTGTCTTGCCCACGCTTGTGTCTGTAGTATCCACTAGAATGTCTGGTACATAATAGGCACTTAATATGTATTTGAACCTAAATCCTGGTGCAGCAGAGAACCTGCATGATCTTAGACCAGAAGAGCGTAACACGGCTTAGCAAGAAATAAAGCTAATACTCAAACCATGGATCGTGGCCACTGCTGCCTTACGGAAGAATGACGTATTTCCACTCTGCTGCACACTGTTGCTTCTTCCTTTCATCCTGGAGGACGAAAATATCCTCATTGGTTTGAGGGGCCACTTGGTAGAGGGAGGAAAGGCCCCCTGGGCACAGGCTGCCTGCAGAGGGTGAGACTGGAAAACTCAGAAGCAAAACACGGTGGGAGGGAGGTGAGGATTTCAGGGCAGTGCAGGGCGGGGGCGGGGGTGTGTCGGGGGAGCAGAAATGGGAGAAAACCTGGGAGTGATGAGACCAGTTCCCAGGAGCCAAAGAGGACCCAGCACCACAGCAGGAGACCAGGGTCCTGAGAGGGAAACTCACACACAGGTCACTCTGTGGGACGTTCTGGGGGAACTCCGCCCCGTCACCCCAAGCCTCAGAAAGTCGGCCAAGGGCCCCCGTCTCCTGATAGGGTGTCTCGTGGAAAGGGAGCCCAGTTCAACATTTGGGTGGGTGAGAGAGAGAGAGGCAGGGAGCAGAGCAGGGCCCAGGAAGGAGCAGCTGTTGAGCAAGAAAACTGAACCACGGAAGTCTCCGAGGCCTGGACTGGAGCAGCACCCAAGGCTCATCAGGAAGCCCAGAAACCCCGAGTGGATGCGAGCTCTCCCGAGCCTGGGGCGGGCGGAGCCGGGGAGCCCTGAGGCGGGACGGTTTGGACACCTGGTTGCTGTTATGTGGGTTACATAAGGCTCCTCCCAATCCACGGAGCCACCCCAGCTTTGGGGGAGTACGTCTTCAGTCTGTGGAAGCCGCCAGCACATGACTGAGTCTCAGTCATAATTTTGTGAAACCTCTCTGAAGATTCCTGGACAAAAGTGAGAATTGTCACTACAAAATGACAAATGAACCGGGATAACCGGGTTGGATGACCTCCACCAGTGGTCCGGGCTGCTACCCATGACAGCAAATCTCTCCCTACTTAGAGGGACAGAGGTGCGGATTACCACCACCGTCCACCAGCCCACCGGGCCTTCTGATGCAGAAGGCCCCCACCCTGGGGAGGAGGGGGCTTGTCCAAGAAGCTCACCTGAGGCGAGCTCTAGGGCTCTACGAAAAAAATAGGAATAGTCACAGTGGTGCAGTGAGGAAAAATAAAGGATCTTGTTACTTGGAGAGAACGATTTCAGAGAAAAATTATACTTAAAAAACCAGATGGTTCCTTTGTTTCCAATAGTTGCCTATAAATTCTCTATTTTTCTGTTCCATGGAATTGAAATTGATTGAAATTGACATTTTTTAAGCATGAGTCAGTTGACGAGAAAATTGAGAAAACAAAACAATCAGTGCCAACAGAGTTTTTTTTCCCTCTTTCTTTATTCCAAACAAGTGCAGAAGTTCAGATAAGGGAAAGAAAGAAAGAGAGAAAGAGAAAGAGAAAGAAAGAAGAAAGAAGGAAAGAAGGAAAGAAAGAAAGAAGGATGCCAATGATCTGTTTTAAGAAGCCTTCAGCAGTTCCCTTTCTGAAGCGTCTACACAGATCTGTGCTCACACACTTTATCCAGCTGTTGCACATCTGGAATCTTGGAGTCGTCCCTCTGGTGCTCCATGCAAAATAGCAAAAAACAACAACAACAAAAAAAAAACAAAAAAAAACACACCTCTGGTTTTCTACCCAGGTGGTTTCATAGTCTTTTCAAGGAGGTAAAATCCAGACTTGTGCTGTGGAAAATTGCCACTCTTGGCTTGAAAGCCGCAGTTTAGCAATTGGTGTGTTTCAGGGGAACTGGTGGGTCTGAAGATTAATTTGTATTTGCTGCCTCCTGGGGTTCCCAGTCAGCCACTTGGCTCCAGGAGCCACTAGTCTCTAGTGTTGCAAGGCTCAGCAGGGGTGAGGAAGAATGCGGCACAAATGTCACCAATGAGAACAGCCTCACTGTCTAGATATCTTCTGCCTTGCACAGTTGCCCCCAAGTCACCATCACATATATAAAAAAGGTGACAGTGGACATTCATGTCTTCCACTGACCACAAAATGCCTCCTGTCCCGGAGACCTGGAGGTGGTGGTGGCACTTTGGTGCAGCTGTGTCTTGCTTCTCCCCCCAGCCACGTGACCCACCTAAGCTGCTTCGTGCCAGCTCTGCTGATGAACATGAAAAAAGAGGCTGCGGGGACCATCAGGGAACCCACTGACTGACTAATCACGCTTGGCGCATTTCTCCAAACACGATGTACATATGGGAGAAAGGCCACTGGGCTCTGTGTGGTGAGTCAGCCAGTAAAGAGATCCTTTCCCACCTCTGAGTAGAAATGAGTCTCAAAGGACGCTGAATTTCCCATATGTGACTGTTAGAAATGGGGCGGAATTTTGGGTGGTGTGGGGAGAGCAGTGCACAGATTTAAATAAATAAATACAGTATATATGGTCTGTCTTTGCACGATCCGAAGTCCACGGAATTTTGCTGATCATTACAGTGCTTTGGAGAAAGGTGTTTTCTCCCATGCAAAGCGGCAAATGCAATTGAGGAAAGCCCGTGGAATGCCAGCCCCAAGCTTTGAACAGTGCTCAGCTTATGCACTCGCACAGATGCCAGCCCCACAAGCCCCGTGCAAGCCTGCCTAACTTTGCCTACTGGGAACCCCTGCAGCATCCACCACCTGTGTCCTTCACCTTGCATGGAACATTTGCTGACTTTAAAAAACAATAATAATAACCTTTGTAGGTATCCTTTCTATTTTTTTTTCAATTCTTTTGTAAGTCCCTGGAGGACAGATTTGTGCCCTTTGTATCCCCAGCATCAAGTTCAGGGCCTTCTCTATAGAAGGCCTCAAAATAGTTCAATGAAGCAGAGCATATGCACATGGATGTATGGCTCACCCCAGTGAGGACAAGTATCCTGCAACTCAGCAAACATTGCTGATGCCTTCTTGGGGTCATGGCTAAAAGAGACAGTAACAGAGGAGGGGCTCGCAATGCTAGAGGTAAATGTCATGGTGCTGGGCGTTCTCATCTGCGTGAACTGTAGGCATAGATGCAGGGAGTGGAGAAAATATGAGAAGCTGCAGGAATCAGGATCATGAAAGTGTGGCCCAGCCATGGATCATGCAGAGAAATAGGCTGGTGTGCTGGAGCCAGGTGTTAAATATTCAAGAAAATTGCAGGAATTTTGACAGCCAGTTGCTAAGCCATTGGTAACTTGAAATTGGCCACGGACAAAGTACGTATACCATGGAAATTGGCAAACACTACAGATCAGGGCTCCTCTCTTATCTCTACTTACCCTGACAGCTGGTTTACCAGAAAACTACTGCTAGCATCCAACCATCTGTGAACAGACAAGAGTAATTTTTGAGCAAAAGTGTCAAGCTGACTGTGACCTTAAATGGCTTTATTGCACAAAGCAGCTGCCTGGGCCAACAACTGCCTATGGTTCCAGAAGCAAAGGTTGGACTTTACCTATATAGCTAAGCGTGCTGAGAATCTTTGGTCATTTCTTAGTCTTGTCAGCTGCATCTGCCTACCTGACCCTGATTATAGTCATAGCTTTTCTTACAAAGGGCTACAATATGCATTAGTATTTAATATACAATTTGAATTTGTAAATTTCTCTCATTACGGACCCTCGGAGTACTGCATACGAATTACAGGCACCATTTTTCCCAGCAGTGGTTCCCCAAAGTGAAAGAAGCAGAACCAAGAATGACTACCTATGTCTGAGGTCTCTGTGTATGAAACTTTCTTCTTGGATTTTTTGCTGCCTTTATTTGCTCTTCTCTATCTAGAATGTTTCTCCGGGTGACCTTATCTAGTCTCATGGAGTTGAATTCTGTTGTACGCTGATGGCACCCAAATCTGTTGTACGCTGATGGTACGCTGTAGTTTCTCCCCTGAGCTCCAGACCGTATCCAGCCTTGTCCTCAGCGTCCCCACTAGGATGTCTGACCAGCGTCTCAGAGACAGTAAGTCAACTCATGTCATTCCTCTACTTCCGGTGGCTTCCCGTCTGTGACATGGTGCGGTCTGCATACCCAGCTCGTCACTTCTCTGTCCTCTCCTGCTGTCCCCGGGCCTTACCATGCCATCTCCTTGCTGTCTACCAAAGACAGCGGACAGGCTCTGCCGTAGGAGAACTTGCTCTTCCATCTGCCTGGAAAGTTCTCTCCGTGGTTGTCCTCCTGGCTGCACCTCTTCTGAGGTTAGAGGGGCCTTGCTGACTGCCTTATTTTAAACTACAACCTTCCTTCGCCCTCCTGCTTTTCTTCTTCTCCTCCTCTTAACATACCAGACCTTCCTGTTTATTTTCTCCTCCCTACAAAGGAACACCCCCACCCCCCGGGCAAGCGTTTTAATCCCACTTGTTCACTGAAGTATCCCCAAGACCTAGCTCAGTTCCCTGCACGCAGTGGGTCAGTAAATACCTGTTGAATGAACAAATGAAAAAAATCTTGATGTCTGTCCTCAAACTTATCCCTCTTCCAGTTTTCGTCTCTGCTGACGGGGCCGCTGTTTCGCCCAGGGGCTGCTCACCCTGAGCTGCCTTCGTCCTCTGCATCCGACCTCTGCATCCGGCGAGTGCTAACAGCTTGACCATCACGATAGAGCCTGGATCTAACCACCTGCTTCCTCTTCTCTGCATCACCATAGTCCACGCCACTGTCATCCCAATGGGACAGTCGCAATCACTTCCTACCTCGTTCTCCTGCTTCCAGGCTCCGCCGCCCCGACACACCTTGCCAGAGTAATCTTTTTGAAATATGAAACATAAAATATGAAACACAACACTTGATTCCTGTGCTGCAAACCTCCCAAAGGCTTCTCACCACACTTAGAATAAAACCCACGCTGTTCGACCTGCCTGTGACTGACTTCTCCAGACACACCCCTGACACTTTCCCCTGCTTTCCTCGCACCAGCCGCATTCATTCTTTCCCTCCACCGTATGCATTCAAGGCCCACTATGTGACAGGGATGTTCCAGATGTTTGGGAAATGTCATGGAACACAATAGAAAAATATTTATACTCTCGTGGCACTTCCATTCTACTTGGTGGGAAACAAATTGCAAGCAATAAACATGATAATAGTTAATCATATAGCATATAATAAGGTGATGAGTGCTATGGAAAATAAAGCGAAATTAAAGGGGAATTGAAAGTGCTGAGTTGGGGCTAGGGAGGGCAGGCTACGGAATTAAATAGGTCCGCGTTGAAGACGCAAGACATGAGCAAAGACAGGGAGTTGCGTCACGCTGGGGTGGGCTTGTACTGTGTCCACTCAGCTAAGCTGGAGCTCCTTTTCTCGGAATTCCCCTCTCTGCATAGGTCCGGGTTAGTGTGGCCCACGAGAGACATTATGCACAAGATTTGGAAGGCAGGAATGGAGCAGCAGCACTATTCTTTTTGCAAGAAGGTCAGCACAGGCAGCCGGTGATGTTGCAGCTCGCTCACGCCGATGCGCACGGCTGGCTCGTTCTGTTGGACAACAGCTGGGCCACGGTTCGCGTAGTCCCCACAGGGTCTCTTCCTTCAGCTTCTCCATCTCCCAGCCAGGTGCACACTCAGCCCCTAGACGAAGAGCACCGAGCTTGGAGGCTTGAAGGTGTGGAGAGACCAGTCAGGTTCCAGTTCCTCTTTGTCCCCACATCCCTCACTTCTCCTCCCAACTGCCTGCCCTGCTGACTTCAGACTAGAACAGCCTCATGTAGACTAGCTGGCCTGCTTCCACCCGCCAGTCACCAAATGGCACACTCACGAACTCACAAAATAAATACATAAGTGTATTTTTGCAGGCATTTATCATAGGGATAATATTTGTTTTATTATACTTACTTTATACCTAATGGTTGGCTTCTTATCATTCAATCTATGGTCATATATCCCCACCTTATAAAACTCTTATCTAAGTGTCTAAAATAGAAGCTTCTGCAATCACTCCATATCCCTTTACCTGTTTTGTTTTCTTTATGACATAGATCATCTCTCAAGTTAAATACATATTTATTTATCTGATTACTTGTTTAAAGAGGCCTATCCTATTCATCGCTCCCTCTCCAGTGCCTAGAACACAGCTTGCCTGCACATGGTAGGAATTCAAAAAGTAATGTCCAAATAAATGTATTTGAGGTCTTTTATTTTTGGTGGCTGTCAACAGATTTCGGAATACCAAAATAAGCTAAAATGGTTTCCACTGCAGCCATTTTGGTGCACATTTCACAGCAGCTTAATGGAAAACTCCAGCATTCATTCATAAAGTCTAAAAGTGGAAAGCAAACCATTTTTATTGATTATTCTAGACAAAATTACTTTTTATCAATAGATTTCAAAAACACAACCAAACCAAAAGCAAGCCTTTTATTGTATCATGCTGTTCCTTTCACTAAAAAAAAAAAAAGCCCCCAATTTTTCTTAGTGCTAAATATTGAAAACAATTACAAGATATCTGGTCTGTTAATAAATTACACTCACCCCTAGGGAACACCTGAGTAAAAGTGAGCTTGGTACTACCTCTCTAGTCAAAAATTGAGCTATAGTTTTTTTCCTAGCAAGAAAACACAATATCAGAAGATTCTTTAAATTATACTAAAGCAAATCAGTTCTTTAAAAGAAATGTCTGTTTTACATTTTAACCATTTCAAGCCAAAGAAATTTCCAAGTGAAAACTTGTTTTGCCAATTCTGTAATAGAGTAGGGATCCCAATTTTTGCCAAGTAACTCCTTTCAATTGTCTTTAATGATTCCTTCTTTCCATACTTGCTCAACTTACTTTTCTTTCCTTTGTGGTATAAGCTCTGAGCATCCCACCCAGATGTGGATCTTCTGGACTAGACAAACTAGTGTTTTCTTACTATGGCCTTTCCTGGCATAAATTTCAATTCCCTCCTAAACATATTTGTTTGTTCGTTCATGTATCAAACCAATATGTATTGATCCTCTCCGGTGCTCCAGAGGCTGGTTTAATTTCAAGGACATTTCCTTGGAAGAGCTCCTAGCTTTTCTGACCCATACATGTTGCCCTTTTGACCCAAAGCAGCCAGTCTAGCCCTTCCTTGGTTTCCTGAACATTCTCCCTCAGATCTTTTGGGGCATAAACACTTCCTGCTGCTATTCCTACCATTCTCAGCCACTAATATCTATTTGTCTTTGGTTAAATACTCTTCCTTCCCATTTTTGTCCCTGCCCTTTTAAAATCTGAGAGCATCAGAGAATTTCCTGTGCAGTCTCTGGTTTTATTAGCTCCCTTCCCTTTTTTCTCCTGCTGCAGAATCACTTGCAATTGCAGATTCAGAGTGACATTTCCGAGAGTGTCCCAACCCTCTTGAGACTTCATTCATTTGAAAGTCCCTGACTATGACATCTGGCCTATCTCTCCTCTGATCTTTGGGAAACGTGCTTCCCTAAAGTCTAGAATGCACCCTTAACTATAAACCTTGCCCTGCCCTTGGCCTTTGGCCATCACGAGCTTGAAAATGGATTTGGGATCCAAACAGCCATGGATTTGAATCCTGGCTCCATCACTTATTGGTGATACCACTTCACTAAGTCATTTTTGTACCTAAGTTTTCTCCTTTGTACAAAAGGAACTACTCTAAAGATTGTATTTTCCAAATATGGCCACAGCAATAAATATATATTAATACATGTATGTGTTCCATCCCATACACTTCTTTTACAATGTGATAGTGACACTACCCTATCTGGGCAGGCAGAAGAATGCTGTGTAACTTCTGAGACTAAACCATAAAAGGCAATACAGCTGCTGCCTGGTTCTCTCTCAGGACATGCACCCTTGGAATGGGTTGCCAGATTTAGCAACTAAAAATACAGGATACCTATTTAAATTAAACAGCAAATAATTTTGTAGTATAAGTATGTCCCAAACATTGCATGGGATATACTTATATACTGAAACATTATTTATAGTTTCTCTAAAATTTAAATTTTAAATACAAGGTGTCCTATATTTTATCCAGCAACCCCACTTTGGAGCCCAGAGCCACCATGTAGGAAGTTTGGTTACCCTATGTCTACCAGCTCTTCAAGTTCCTCAATTTTTCGGTATTCCCAGCTCAGATACCAGACATGTGCACTGAGAAGCCTTGAGGAACATTCTGGCCCAAGCCACCATCTGCCTGTGAGACCCCAAGCAGAACCCTTAGATGAGCATGGTCAACCTTCAAAACCAGGAGGATTGTAATTGATTGAGGCCACTAAATTTGGGTGTACTTTGTTCTGCAGCAATAGGTAACTAACACAATTACCTACTTCATAGAATTATTGCATTGTTTAAAAAAGGTAATGTAGTAAGGCACCTAGCATGGCATCTGGAAAAAGATATTAATTCTCTTTGTCCTCTTCCTACACACACACAAACTCATCCATATACATGCATGACAAGCCACAATCTCTTTCCCCAGGATTATTTTCATTCCCATGGAACTGATTTCTTTTATTGATCATAATAACTGAGTCCTGAAGGTGTCAGCTTGTTCCCCCAAATGCTTTCTTGAACTAATGGGAGATTAAACTGACAGCAAAATAAGAATCGTCAGATGTTCTGCTTTTGGCCGAGACCCCTAGCATGATGTGGGGAGCTGAAGCCCCCTCCTGCTCATCTCGTGCCCCTGAGCACTCTTATGATCAGATTTGGGAATCGTGCTTTATCTAACTGTATCATTGTCCTACAAAACCCAGTCTGTTCTCCTCTCCTTCTATCTTTGCAAAAAGACTCTGGCTGGGTGCGGTGACTCACGCCTGTAATCCTAGCACTCTGGGAGGCCGAGGCGGGTGGATCACTCAACGTCAGGAGTTTGAGACCAGACTGAGTAAGAGCGAGACCCCTGTCTCTACTAAAAATAGAAAAAAATTATCTGGACAACTAAAAATATATATATAGAAAAAATTAGCCAGGCATGGTGGCACATGCCTGTAGTCCCAGCTACTTGGGAGGCTGAGGCAGGAGGATTGCTCAAGCCCAGTAGTTTGAGGTTGCTGTGAGCTAGGCTGACGCCATGGCACTCTAGCCTGAGCAACAGAGTGAGACTCTGTCTCAAAAAAAAAAAAAAAAAAAAAGACTCTGATGTGCTTCCACCCACAGATGCATGAATATCTGTGAAGATGTTCACAGGGTATTAGATGTGTGTCCACTTGTTTTCAGGTTTCCTCTCCCGCCATGTGCTGATGCCATTATTTCATGGTCCTTATTCCCGATGATTTGGTCCCTCCAGAACCCCACAGATTGCTACCTACCCACACTTATATTTGTTCCTTCTCTTGGCATGTGTTTATCACTCGAGGTAGAGGCACAGGGTCTTATGGTAGGCTGAACAATAGTGCCTCACCTGCCCAAAGATGTCCACATACTAATCCTTGGAACAGGTGACTATATTACCTTAGGTAGCAAAAGAGACTTTGCAGATGCAATCAAGGTAAGGATGTTAAGATGGAGAAATTATCATGAATTATCCAAGTGGGTCCAATATAACCACAAGGGTCCCCCTACGAGGGAGGCAGGGGAGGCAGAGAGAGCTGGAGATGTGCTGGTGAAGCACAGGTCAGAGGAATGTGGGGCCAGCAGCCCAAGAAAGTGCACGGCCACCAGAACCCAGAGAGGGAAAGAAAATGGCTTCCCCCCTAGAGCCTTCGGGAGGGACGCAGTCCTGCTGACACTTGATTTTAGCCCACTGAGATTGATTTTGGACTTCTGACCTCCAGAACTCTAAGATAGTAAATTTATGTTGTTTTAAGCCATTAAGTTTGTGGTAATTTGTTGCAGCAAGAGGAAACTAATACAAACATCCATGACTTTTATGAAATTTCCCCTGGGAGCCAGGAGGACTCTCTAGCCCTTTCCAACCAGAAAGGCCATTCATGTGTTATGAGTGTATTTGTTTATAGTTATGACCTCATCTCCTTTCCTGAAGATTTTGAGATGGCACGTTAGGAAACAGACTCTCTTTTTGTTTGACCCAAACGAGCTACAGTTTCAGAGGGGAAATGTGCGATGACTTATGTGTGGGGAGGGAGTATGTTTAGAAAGAAGAAGAGAATTTGCCAGAATTTAATCCCACTGTGTCTACAGTCCCAGGATTCTTGCCTTCAGGATTAAATCTGTCTCTGGTTTAGAGTGAGAAAAATGCAAGACAGCCATCTGTGATCGAGACTGCTAGCTCTCACCAAATTCACTTTCTTTTCTTCCTGGGCACCATCTAGACAGCATTTCTCAGCCCACCTTACCTTTGGGTGTGGCCTGTGACTGAGGTGGCCGTGGAATGTGAGTGGATGATGCGGCCACATCTGAGTCGCCCTTCCCCAAACCTCCTATGCATGTTGCTCCATGTTCTTTTCCCTCCCATTGATTTG
This sequence comes from Avahi laniger, assembly GCA_963575035.1. Taxonomy (NCBI): domain Eukaryota; kingdom Metazoa; phylum Chordata; class Mammalia; order Primates; family Indriidae; genus Avahi; species Avahi laniger. The sequence continues at coordinate 16,355 of CAUYSK010078883.1, read as the reverse complement.
ACGCAGGTAATCAAAATGACCTTGGAGGGCGTATGTTAGGGATACCAGACAATTTGAAAGGAGGCTGGGTCCCTGAATTCCTGCCTGGAGGAAATTTCACAGCCAATCAGGAACATCTGTATCTGTTTTGGACTTTATATCAAAGAGAAATTAATTTCTATTGTGTTGAGCAATTATGTATTTGGGAGTTGTTTATCATAGTAGCTGGCATTGCCGAAGGTAACACACCATGCAAACCCCAAATATTTGGGGAAAGCACAGCCTGTTTTGCAGACAAATGGGATCAATGCCACCTGTAAGAAGCTGATTGGAGCTTAAGTTTCACTATGAACACAGCAGGCTCCATAAACACCTCTAGTAGAATGGTTCTTCTCAGGTTTTCCTGGCTCAGCCCAGTCAAAGGCACTGCTGATGCAACAAACCCTTCTCTCAATGCATTACATAACTTAAATGAACAAAAACAGCTTGGCTTTAAGATTTTCACTGTGGACTAAATCTGAATGAGGAAATCATTTAATACCCCTTAACTTTGTCAAAACACAGTTCTCTGGACACGATCATCCAAACATTCACTGGTGTCCAAGAGAAACACCACCCCAGCAGTGCACACTTGTCTCTGGACCTAAGATTGGGGTGACCAACCATCTCAGTTTGCCCGAGACTGAGGGATTCTTTTGGGAGTAAGATTTTTGGTTTTAAAATGAGGAAAGTCCCAGGCAAATTGGGAAGAGTTGGTCACCCTCCAAGACACTATGCTGCTAGAAGCCAGTCCAAATATGTGGTTGGAAATCCAGAAGAGAACAAAGAAGAGAGACTATTTGCCTTCTTCTACCAGGAAAGGCACACTCTAAATTTAGGAAATGCTATGTTCCCTTACAACACCACTGACTAGGAAACTGCCAGAGTCTCCGATTCATCCAATGGCTGTGCTCGAGCCCTCACAAAGGCCAAAGGCAAATGCTGACATTAGACCAGTTGGGAACGTGCCCCCAACATTCTGTCTTGCACAGCAGGGCAGGCAGTTCGTGCTGAATGCTGTGACAATAGTCCCAAAGCGGAATGGTGGGTGCAGAGGGCAGGTGGGTGCAGCCGGCAGCAAGGAGGGACGGTCACAGGAGGCAGCAGCTGGGGTGGAGAGCAGGGGGCGGCACATTGCACACAGTGCGGCCATCTGCCCCTCTGCCTGGGGTGTCCCTGTCACCCTAATTCACAACCACTTGCCATTAGATCTACCCATGGCGTGGTTCCTGGGATATGGACTGTTAATTCATCTGTGTGGTTCCTGTTCCATAGGGTGTCCGCCCACCTCAAGCACTTTGAGGCTCACTTACAGGAGAAAAAGAAGCTGACCATAATTATCCTGATGAAGATCAGGACGGGCAACTCGAGGCAGTGCCGTACCTCCCAGTTCCCCATCTCTTCTGCGTCGCTGTCACCACTTTGGTCACTGCCCATGCTATTATTATTTACCATAGATGTTTCTTTCTGTTGACTCACTTTTGAAACTCAAATAATTCTATATTTAAAGGAAATCGCGTATCACCAACATAAATGGAAAACCACTGTCACCTGACAGAAACATAATAATCATTTTAAAAAATTAAGTACAAAGAAAGCAAAGCAGTGTTATTAAATTCCTGGTTGACGTAACTTCGGATGGAAGCCTCCAAGTCTGAGGCCTGCTCGGGCTTGAGTGAAAAGGGACAGTGGCAGAAGCTAAGAGATACTGTGGACATGCTCAAATCACGTGGAGACTTGCTCCTCATTCAGCTGAAAGAGAATTGAAAAAGAATGAAGTGTTCTCCCTCTGAGATTCACTGTTATTGAACCCAGCATTTGGCACCACTGAGAATCCTCTCCCAGTCAGTGGGTAATCTGATTTCACTTTAAATGAAGTATCTCCAATAGTCCTCAGCATGGCCTGATATTTCAATTCCTTCTCTCCCTTGCAAGCTGTATTTGCCCGCTGCACAAGATACCGTCCCCAAACCTTTTCTTCTCTGCTCTCCGTGCACCCCAGTCCTCACTGCTCATCTGGCCTCATACATATTAATATAATAAAAATAATTAGCCAGAAACATCTTCATGTCCCCACTCTTAAGTCTGCGTGCCTGTGTGCATCAATTCCCGCCTTCTCCTCCTCTCTTCTCTTACCACTGAGCAAGTGTGCACCCGCCCGGTCGGCGGCAGCAGGTTTCCTGGCTCCTGTTCTGCCTCCTCCGGGGCGTTTGCTACTTTGCTCATATCCGTCTCTCTCTCTCCATCCCCATTAGTGTACAAGTAAACTCACACCTCTAACCCTAAAGAAGACCTCTCTTTCTACTCCGCTCCAGCTACATCCCAATTCTCTGCTCCCCTCACATCCGAACTGCTCAAAGGCGTTGTTCACACACTCACCATATCCACCTCCCTTCCATTGCTTTTACTCTTCCTCCGCTGTCATTCCACCAAAACTATGCTGGTCAAACGTCTGGCTTCTTACTCCCTCCTCTGAAGACACTCTTCTTTCTCGGTTTTGTGACTTCCACATTCTTGACTTTGCTTCTACTCTCTGTCTGCCTCGTCAGAGTCGCTTTTACAAGACGCTCTTCCTCCACTCAATTTCCAAATGCTGGAGTCCCCCAGAGCTTGGCCTTGCGCACTCCCTCTCCTCCCTCTGCACTCTCTCCTGAGGGGATCTGAGTGTCCCCACAGCGGTGAGTCTCCTCTGCGGGCTGTAAATGCCCGCAGTTGCCACTCCGGCCTGAGCCAGCCACGCCGTGGAGCACTCCCCAGCACGCACAGGTGCTCATGTGCTATCTCCATGCAGATGCCTTACAAACGGCTTAGATTGCATGCATCCAAAAATGAACTCGCGAGATTTCCCTCTACACCGGTTATTCCCTAGCCTTCCTCCTTTCTGTGAAGGGCACGACCATTCATCCAATGCCTGAACCACAAGCCTGGGAGTGATGCCTTTTCCCTCTCTTCCTCTCTCTTCTCATATGGTCTCTTCTCCTATGGTCACCCCCAAGATACATCTCCAGGGCATCTTCTCTCTCCATCTGCACTGTTTCCTCCCCAATCAAGTCACCATCACCCCTTCTCTGGATTGTTGCAGTAGCCCCCATATCTCCAGTACTCCAGAGGTGTCTGTTCCAGACACATCATGTCACTTCCTTACTTGAAGCCTATCTGGGGCTTCCCACTGAATACAGAATGAAACCCCAAATTCTTACTCCCAAACCTGCACAGCCTTAAAAGACCCACCTCTGTCCACCTCTCCAACCTCATCAAATTTCTCTTTCCATCTCTCTCCTACTACCTTGTAACCCCCACTGGCTTTCAATAAACAAATGGCTTTGAGTGAATGAATGAGTAAAATGCCAAGACTTATAGGAAAGCAAACCTTGATACAAGGTTTGCAGACATAAGTTTTAAGAAGAATCAAAAGCCTTTACAGGGAAAATATATGTGAGTATGATCCTAGAATTAACAAAAAGTATTTGTTTCAAATTTTCCCAGAGGTTCTTGGATGGCACACATACTCATTCCTGAAAAATTACAGAACTCCTTAGTGCGAAACAGTATTTGCATTGACTACTCGAGAAAGTGCTTGCCTAATGGGTTCATTCATACACGCATACACACTGAAAACACTGTCAATATTCCCAGGAAGGAAAAATGGGAGAAACCTGAGCCCATAAAAATGAAAGCCATTTCTCATAATAAATTAGAAAATATTCGTGTGCTGAATCTTTTAGTCACTGGGTTGGGGGTCAGGTGGTCCAGATCTTATTTTAGACCACCACAAACTTTTTCTTCCCATGGAGGAAAAAGAGCAGGAAAGTTCTCTGGGATCCCTTTTATAAGGACACTAATCCCATTCATGAGGGCTCCATCCTCATGACCTAATCACTCCCCAAAGGTCCCACCTCCTAATACCATCACATTGGGGGTTTGGATTTTAACACATGGATTTTGAGGAGACATGTTCAGTCCATAACAAAAGCTAGGCATTTTCCGTGCCTTTGGGGGTTTGCCTGACTGTGCCCTCCAGAAGACAGAGCACTTTACCTGTCAGAAGTATTTCACAGTCTCTGCTCAATGGATATCCTTTTCTTTTACACTTTTAAATATTTACATTTATTCTTCACTTATGGATAAAATGTCACTTTGATTAAAACTTGCTTTCTTACAATGGAGGTGTTCAGTCACCACAGCAGAGTGGTCTTGACCAAGTACTTGCTTCTTATCATCCGCTCAGCTGTAGCTAAGCTCTCTGATATGATCTGAACTTGACCTTGAGACAATGACAGCTCAAACATGTTGTTAGTTTAATGTCATGTCAGAGCTGTGACCAACAATAGCCATAATTGTGTCCAAACAGTCCTAATATTCAACAATGGCAAACAAGACTTTCAAGGGTGCATTGAGCAGGTAAAACTGAATTTGATGACATTGGCTGCTCTTTCTAGCAAGAATTCTGGATTCATTTTTATTTTGAAGTTTTGCTCCTCTAAGCGTTCTTGTGAGAGCATTTTACATTTCAGCCTTGTAGAGTCTCTCTATTCAAAGCTGACAATCATTTTAATGGCCTGGTTGTTTCCATTTTGGCTAAAGAAAGTGACTTATTTTCAAAGTCTTCAAAGACTGTGGTGGCAAGCATGTATTTCATTTCATGGTTATAAATTTTAACAACTTTGAGTTAAATTATTGTTGCAGGATCCCACATTGATCTATGTAATGCAAAAGACACATAAATTCTAATAAATCTTCTAAATATTCCAAAAGAGAAGATGCTTAGGCCAATGACAGGGCTTGTATTTATGAAACACAATTGTAACAATTTCCATAGATTCTTAAGTAATGTGTTTACCAAGAAAATGGCCACAATAAGTAGTATAAAATACCACTTGTATTGAATTGCTGACAATTCTCCTTTCGTAATACTGCCTGTGATGTTAACACCAGGAAGTATGTCACTACCTTTGTTTTGCTTCTACTTTAAGTGTTCCATACAATAGCAAGCTGGGAACATATTTTATTGGGGAGGAAGAGTAATCTATTCCTTTCCATAAAACTCAAACCATGATGAATTCTAAGTTCCCCAAAATAACTGTTGTGAAGATGATAAACAAGCCCTGGAATTTCAAGTCATGAATCACTCATCTTTTTGAGTAAGCCATCAGGAGTCCTAAAGCGTCAGAGAGTAGGGGCTGCTGCGGGCCCTGGACACAGCGGCCAGCAGGGGCAGATTCCGGCGGTGCGGCAGGTACCTTCGGTAGGTAGGGAAACCTTCATCATGAGAAAAAAAATGTAAATATGACAGCGAGTGATTGGACTCAGACACAGATTCCAGCAAAAGAAGCGGGTGGCTGCATTTCCATCTCGAATCAGTGACAAACAAAATAAACGATTCACCAACCTGGGGTCCCTGGGAGGAGCAGTGGGCTGGAAACTGCTGCTCGGCTGTGCTCCTAACACCCAGGACAGCTGCAGACCCAGTCCAAGGTCAAGGACCAAGGGTCAAGGGCCTCTGGACATCTAAAACACCGTCCCAGGAATGCTATGCTAGATTTCCTCTATGCACCAAAACTAACTCACTTCACTTTCCTTTAAAAAAAAAAATAACATTTAATTTTCCTGAATATGTGAATAACATGTGTTACAGATAAAAACATAAAAGCATTAAAAAATCAAATTACCTATACTTTTTTTGCTCTGAAATAATTGCCATTAACATTTTAGCTTTTGTCTTTACACCAGTTTTCTACACAAATGTGGTTATGACATAACTGGAACTAGGATGAGTATCCAGTTTTGTATCCAGTATTTTTGCTTATTGAAAATCACTTAATATTATGTTGTGAGCATTTCCCCACATCTTTAAATATCCCCAGAAATGTCGTTTTTAATGGCTGCATAATTTCCATTACATGAGTGTATCATAATTAACTATATCCCCGTCTTAGGCATTTAGATTGTTTTGACTTTTCAGTATTATAAAAGGTGCTATGATGAACATTCTTTCTAACTTATTTTTAACAATCCAGGACCGGGGGGGCAGAAATCTTTGTGTTCAGTGTGGGCAGAATTATTAACATGGGAAGAAAAACTGTGGCACCACAAACTTAGGAAGGAGTTTCAAAAAATCGCATCCATCAAGGATTTAGATCCGTATGCTCTGAAAAAGGCAGTTCCACTGAATAAACACAAAATCAACCTTCCTTTGCTCACCTTTTTAGGACTGGGCTCCCAATGAGCTTGCAACAACTGGCTTTCTCTTCATGGGTTACCAAGTCTCACCTACATGCAATAGCACGAACCTTCCAGATGAAGTTTGACAGCACATTCCAGATGCTCGGTGTAAATGACTGTGACAAAATGATGAAGAAGGGAAAAGGAGCCCGCTCACCCGACCCCTACTGATTGGTTGACTGATTGATTGATTGACTGATAAAACATACATAACGTGAAACTTACCATTTCAACCATTTTTTCTTTTTTTTCTTTTTTTTTTTTTTTTGAGACAGAGTCCCACTCTGTTGCCCGGGCTAGAGTGAGTGCCATGGCGTCAGGCTGGCTCACAGCAACCTCAAACTACTGGGCTCAAGCGATCCTTCTGTCTCAGCTTCCCGAGTAGCTGGGACTACAGACATGTGTCACCATGCCCAGCTAATTTTTTTCTATATATTTTCAGTTGTCCAATTAATTTCTTTCTATTTTTAGTAGAGACGGGGGTCTTGTTCTCGCTCAGGCTGGTTTCGAACTCCTGAGCTCAAACAATCCGCCCGCCTCGGCCTCCCAGAGTGCTAGGATTACAGGCGTGAGCCACCGCACCCAGCCCATTTCAACCATTTTTAAGTGTACAATCAGTGGCACTAAGTGTATTCACAGTGTTGTGCAGCTATCACCACTGTCCTTCTCCAGAACTTTTTCCTCTTCCTGAACAGGAACTCTCATTAAACAGTAACTTCGCATCCCCCACGTCCCCACCCCCTGCTAACCACCATTCTGTTTTCTGTCTCTGGGAATTTGCCTTGTTTTAGGTACCTCATATGAGCGAAACCATGCAATCTTGTCCCTTTGTGTTGGGCTTATTTCCCTTATTGCACCTAGATGACTCTATATTGTAGCAGGTATCCTATTCCATTTTGTGTATATACCACAATTTGTTCATTCATTCATCCGTTGATGGATATTTGGCTTGCTTCCACTTTTTGGCTATTGTGAATAATGCTGCAATGAACAACTTGTGTAGGTATCTGTTTAAGACCCTGCTTTCGATTTGGGTATATATCTAGGAGCGAGATTGCTGGCTCATGTGATTAATTCTATGTTTAATTTTTTGGGGAACTGCCAAACATTTTCCATAGTGGCTACACCATTTGGTATTCTCGCCAGCAATGTATGAGGGTTCCATATCCCTGGAGAACACTTACTATTTTCTCTTTCTCTCTTTTTTTTTATAACAGCCATCCCAATGGGTGTGAAGTGGTATCTTGCTGTGGTTTTGATTCACATTTCCCTAATGACTAATAATGTTGAACATCTTTTCATGTGCTTATTGACCATTTGTCTATCTTCTTTGAAGAAATGTCTATTTAAGTCTTTTGTCCATTTTTAAATGGGGTTGCTTGAGGAGGATACTTTGCTTGGGACGTACAGACACCAGCATCACAGTGCTTTCTACATAGGGCACTTGGTGGCAAGGAATTCTGATTCTCTGAAAAAGCACAGTCAAGAAGCAGGTTATTATGAGGCATAGGGGAGCCTCCTGGGATCCCGACACAGGAAGTTCTGTGGGCCTCTGTGGATCTAGAAAGGCGTCAGGCAGCTGCCCTGTTCCTGTCCCTCTCTCTGGGGCCCTGTGGTCCTGCCTCTGTCTCTCCCTGCGTGTCTGTTCCCTCCTGCAAGGGCTTAATCTCTGCTGCCCACCCCCAACCTAAGCTGCTGGCTTCCCATGATACAGACCCAGGCCTCATCTTCACATGACCTTAGGGCTCCAGGGGCCCCCAGTAGACTCAAGCTTCTCTGTCCCCTCACTCAGAATTTGTCCTCTGAGATTAACAGCCTGCCCCAACCCAATCAGCTGTGGTCAGAGGGCCAGTCACATACGGCAAATACGCCAGTTCAGCCCTGCCTTCAGTGAGGGCTGTGGCTGGGGAGCAACTTCGAAGAAGAGCGTGTGGGGGCAGGCGATGGTGGCTCTGCTCAGCACGTGAGAGGAAAATTAAAGCTTTTACACAATCTAATATCCTATTATGAGTTATACCCCTTTCTCAGCCCCTGAGAGCATTCTACATTGGATGTTATTTGCCTTTGGTTTGATGTGCTTGTCTTTCAGAGAAGCATGGCTGTGGTGTTCAAAAGGCACCGTTGGACGTTGATGTGACAGTGAGCAAAGGTCTTAAATAAACATTTCTCCAAAGATTCTGTACAAATGCCCAACAAGTGTATGAAAAGATGTTCCACGTCACTGATCATCAGAGAATTGCAAATCAAAATCTCACCCATTAGCGTGATTAATATCAACAAAATAGAAAAATAAGTGTGGAGAAATCAGAACCCTTGTGCACGGTTGAAGGGATTGTAAAATGGTGCAGCCTCTATGGAAAACAATACGGAGGTTCCCTCAAAATTAAGAATAGAACTATCATATGATTCTGCATTTCTACTTTTGGGTATATATCCAAAAGAATTGAAAGTAGGATTTTGAAGACATATTTGCATACCCATGTTCAAGGCAGTATTTTCACAACAGCCAAGAGGTGGAAGCAATCCATCTGTTCATCAGTGGATGAAAGGATAAACAAAATGTGACATACAATGGAATATTACTCAGCCTTTAAAAAGAAGGAAATTCTGGGCCGGGCGCGGTGGCTCACGCCTGTAATCCTAGCACTCTGGGAGGTGGGCGGATCGTTCTGAGCTCAGGGGTTCAAGACCAGCCTAAGCAAGAGCGAGACCCCGTCTCTACCAAAAATAGAAAGAAATTAATTGGACAGCTAAAAATATATATAGAAAAAATTAGCCGGGCATGGTGGCTCATGCCTGTAGTCCCAACTACTCGGGAGGCTGAGACAGTAGGACTGCTTGAGCCCAGGAGTTTGAGGTTGCTGTGAGCTAGGCTGACGCCACGGCACTCACCCCAGGCAAGAGAGTGAGACTATGTCTCAACAAAAAAAAAAAAAAAGAAGGAAATTCTGGCACGTGCTACAATATGGATGAACCTAGAGGATATTATACTAAGTGAAATAAACCAGTCATAAAAAGACAAATACTATACGATCACATTTACATAAGGTATATAAAGTAGCCAGATTCATTGAAATAGAAATTAGCACTGTGGTTACCAGGGGCTGGGTGTAGGGGTGGAAAAAGGGAGTTGTTTGATGAATGTAGAGGTCAGGTTTACAAGATGAAATCGTTCTAGAGATCTGTTTCACAACAATGTGAATGTACTCAGCACTACTGAACTGTACACTTAAAAATGGTTATAATGGTAAATTTTGTGTTAGGGGTTTTTAACTACACACAAAAAAATGAAGTTACCTAAGGGACTTGAACAGATGTTTATATAACATTGTTCATAGCAGCATTATTCATAATAGCCAAAAGGTGGAAACAACCCAAATGTCCATCCACAGATGGATGGATAAGCAAAATGTGGTCTATCCACACAATGGAATATTTATTCAGCCTTAAAAAGGAAGGAAATTCTGACACATGCTACAACATGGATGAACCTTGAGGACATTAAGCTAAGTGAAATAAACCAGTCACACAAGGACAAATACTGTACGATTCCACTTGCATGAGGTAGTTAGAGCAGTCGAGTTTACGGAGACACAAAGTAGAACTGCGGTACCAGGGGCTGAGGGAGGGGGGAATGAGGAGTTAGTATTAATGAGTACAGAGCTTCAGTTTGGGAATATGAAAAAGTTCTCAATACAGAATCAACACTGTGAGTGTACTTCATGAACTTAATGAATGTACTTAGCAAACACTTGATTATGACTAAAACATTAATTTTGTATTAAGTATATTTTATCACAATAACAAAAAAGGTTTCTAACTTATTTTCCTCTAAGAGAACTAGCCTGTTCTGAAAGCGTAACTGTCAAAGGGAATACGTCCCGCCAAGAGAAGCTAGAGCCGGGCTAAGCTGGCTGCAGAGCTCACGGTCACTGATTTCCAAGTTGTATGAGACGTATTCATCGGAGAGCAGGAATGAGCAACTGGAAGAAAGCAGATGACAAGCAAAGGCCTGCTTCCTTGACTCCTGGGATTCAAGGAGTTGGAAAGATCAGCTCACCCGATGCCCACAACAGCCCCGTTTTTACCTGTGGGCAGACTGAGGCACAGGCATTTGAGATGAACTAAGTCTCACCCAGCTAGTAAGCAGGACCAGGAATCAAACCCTTGACCGTCTGACCCTGCAGGCCAAGTTCTTGTCCACTGTGCGATCCTGCCTCAGAGGAGTTAAGGGACCCGCAAGGCAAAGGCACAAATGCAAATAAGGGACAGAGGGAGGACATCCCGGCCTCCGCTAGATGCAGATGTTAGCTCACTCGGTTTGGCACCCGCTCTAGGAAGCAGCCGCAATTTCTGTCCGCATTTTATAAACAAGGAACCTGAGGTCTGAAAACTATTGACTCAGCCTCCCCAGGTTCCACAGCCAGTGAACCCCAATCTGACTCACCAATCCCAGATTTCCCCAGATGCCTGTCACGGTTGGAAAATCGTTGGAAAACAGAAGGTTCTCCACATTATGCCATTTCTCAGAGGCAGAACTGGTTCAGATTTCTAAAGCTGTTTCCTAATTTTTTTTAACTTTAAAATCCCGACTATCCCTAATTGTGGGTGTTTTAACCGTTTCACTGCTTTCCTGCAAGCTGAGGCCCCTGAGCAACCGCGGTTGGAGGGACTGAGAGCCAGACACACAGAGAGACAGAAACCACCAAGGTCAAAGTCACGGGCAGTCCTAGTCTGAGCCCTGCATTTTTGAAACATGGGATTCCGTCCTGAGTCGAGAAAATAATGAAGCTGGAGGAAAATGTTGAAAATGGGAATCCACCGACGTGGAAGGTTTTACTCAAGATTTTTTCAGCTAAACACTGTGGGAAACAGTGGCAGATGGGGAGAACATATTGCAGGGATTGGACCGCACAACTGCCGGCGCCGTGTAACTTGGACCAAAGCGAGGAAAATCACAGGCTCCAAAATAGCTTAAATGCAACCGGGGAAAATGTGGAATAACGTGTTGTGGTAGAGAGCAGTTACACTTGTCGCACACACTACTGAGTTCAGGAGACCCAAGGAAATAGACCTTCAGCCAAAGCTGGCAGCGGCCAGGGGAGAGAAGCAACAGGGATTCTCCCAGAAGCAGAATTCAGGAGCAACGACAGCTTGCGTACTTTTCCAAAAGGGTTATCTTAGATGGCCCCAGGGTGGGTCGCTCGGGTCAGCTGCACCGGTGGAAGAATTAACGTGATGCTTTGGAGCCTGGACAGACTCAGCCACCAGGTCTGGTCTTGCTCCCCCCACATTCTCGGCATTCCTCCCTCCCCTCCCACCGCTGCCTTCCTGAGCCAGATGCTCCGCACCTCTTGCCGGCTGCCAGATGGAGCACACATCTGCCGCCAAGTGACTCTCCTGCTCTAAAACCTCGGGGGCTCCCCACTTCCTGCAGAATGGACTCCCAACTTCTTAGCTTCTCTGCCAGGGACCAAACGAATGAAATTTCCACAGCTGCCATCACTTCCTCTCTGTTTCCAGATCACACCTTATGATGCCATGAGCTCCTCGGGACAAGGATCATGCCCCTATCATCTTGTGTCCCCAACTCCACCTCACAGATGCTCGGTTAGTGTTTGCTGAATCCGTACCACCACCATCACATGCTTTCCAGGCAGAAGACAACAGTTAGAATTTTCACTCCAGCACTTAATAATAGCTCTGTGACCTTGGGTAAGTTACCCAACCTCTCTGAGTCTCATTTTCTGTGTCAGAAAATGCGGAGTGTCTACATCATCGAATCATTTTGAGAAATAAATGGGACAAAGTATGTAAAACACTTCATTAATAACAAACTCTCAATAAATGCTTCTTTTAAAAAAATCCCTCCCCTGCCTAGCCAAAAGCTACCTGAGTGCTAAGATCCTGCCACAAAGCTTGTCAGCCATGAGCCTTATGGAGAACAAGAATCCAAAGAAAGGATTTCAGTGGCTTTTATTGAAAGGAACTGTTTGTTACAGTGCCCGGTTTTAGCTATTTCCTAAGAAAGACAGCTGAGAGAAAACAGGCTAGAGAAGGAATTTTTAAAGGACTGAACTCAGAGGAAAGAAAAATAAGCTAAAGATAATTATTGATTCAGAAAGAGAGGGACACTTAGCAGAAGTTTTCCATCTTCCAGGGAGCATCATAAGATCGTAAGTTCGGTTCTTCTGAGTTTTAGCTGCTTGAAGAGAATAATGATCTCTCAAGGATGGTGAGTTTGGAACACCTGTGCATGCATTTGCTTTATGAAGTTCAGCTGGTTCTATTATCTGGGACAAGGAAGGAAAATTCTTCTCGAGAACCACTAGGTGACTACCCCTCCCCAGCCGCCCACCTCTGCGGAGCTGCAGAGGCCTGGCTCCTTCAGCACACAAGGTTTCCTACTGGGATAATCGTGGTGCAAGTCCTGGTGGAAAACAGGCTCCCCACACTCTGTGTCCTGCCCTCCCCCCATTCTCCATTCCCCCTATGTGGTAAGCAGTGTTCTCTCTTCTTTATCCTGAAGTACGGATATTTTAGTGAAATTTTTTTTAAAGTGCAAGATGCAACCCATTTGTGGGTGGTAAAATCAGTTCAGTAGGTTACAATCAACTATTTTTTAAAAAGAAGCTGGACACCAGGGCATGCACCTGTAGTCCCAGCTCCTAGGGAGGCTGAGGTAAGAGAATCATTTGAGGCCAGAAATTGTAGGCTGCAGTGCATTATGATTGTGTCTGAGAATAGCCACTGCACACCAGCCTGGGCAACATAGCAAGACCCCAACTCTAAAAAACATACACACGCAAAAAACTCCAAAAGTAGAAAATAACATTGCCTCACACATAGTAATGTGAAGTATCATTTTTATAAAATATTTTTCTCAGTTATGTACATGCATGTGCATATATATTAATATATATGTAATGTGTACCTTTTACTACGAGTCTCAGTCAAAAATGTTCGAAAGCTGACTTGGATACCTGTACCAAACCAGTTATAATCATGTTGATTCCTTCTTATATCTGCTAGAGCACCATGCCTTAACACACAGGAAATGTCCACTAAATATCTGTGGAACTAATAGGAATGAATGAATCAGTGCATGAATGAATGAATGAAGTGCATGGTAACCAAAGCAAGGAAGCATTTCAAGAGTGAGAAAACAGAGGTGGTAAGGAAAAAAAATAAGAATATCTTTGGACAAATTTTTTTGCTTTGGGGACGGCTGGCTTATTTTGAGTCTCTAAGATCTGGTTCATGTGGCATAACTGAAGTTAATTGGACAAAACATCCACTTGATAACTTCCTACTTTCCAAGTACTTTATATCGCATGAATTTAATATGCAAATCTTTCAGAACTGGTGTACTGATGTGAATAATTCAAAATCGGAAGTGGATAATTTGCCATTTAAACATTAGTGTCATGTCTTACTTAAAATGATCAGTGATAAACAAAAAGACATGGGGTGACAAGGAAAAAATTATTGGTGACAGTTGATGTTATGGCAAAAAATGGGAAAAGATCTGAACACCCATCAACTGACGAATGGATTAAGGAAATGGTCTATCCATACAATGGAACACTACTCAGCAATAAAAAAGAATGAAGTATTGATACATGTAACAACATGAATGAACCTTGAAAACATTACGTTAAGTGAAAGAAGCCAAATCCAAAGACAACAACATATTGGATGATTCCATTCACATGAAATCTCTAAAAAAAAAATGGATTAACCAACGGTTGACAGTGCGTGTCGCTAGGAGTGGGATTGGCTGCAAACAGGCCGGTGAAGGGAACTTTTCGAGGTTTTGGAAGTTTTCTAAAACTGGATGGTGGTGATGGTTGCACAACTGGATAAAGTTCCTGAAACGTATTGAATGGTGCACTTACAACAGGTGAATTTTATGTCATGTAAATTATACCTCAATGAAGCTGTTAAAAATATTCCAGATTTGAAATGCCTCCCCAGCCTGGCAGTACAGGAGAGTTTCCCTTATACTTCTCAATTGTGGCTTTATTTATTGGAAAATAGTCTGGACTTCTCTTAAAGTTAGACTATTATATAACCTGGCCACTTCCCCTTTTTCCAGGAATATGGCAGAACGTCAGTGTGTATCTGTCTGCCCGCTGGTCAGCTTCATGGGCCTTAAGAGGCATCACGATACCAACTAGGCCAGGTCCTTGCTGGGCATTTGCTTACTCACTCAGCAATGGGGAGATGCCAGAGAGGAAAAAAATTCCCCTGAAGCCCTTTCTATACCGTCATGCTCTTCAGCAGACAGGATGTAGGCCAAAATCAGCGGCAATTGTAAAGAGAAACACCAGACTGGTACAATAAATCTGTGGGCTTTTTCTCCCCAAATAACTCATTTCACTTATGAAAGTACAAAGCAGTTACATTTGCAACCTCGTAACCTAAAATCATACGGCTATTCAAAGCTAACGATCAAGGCAGACAGCATTTTGAAGAAACAATTGCCATTTTCTTCCTCATTTGTTCAGATGATGAAGGAATGTGTGCTACACATCTTCTACTTTCTCTTTCTCCGCTTCCAAATCGTACCCTGGAACCGTGCTAAGTGCGTAATAAGCCCTGGATAAATACTTGTTGATTTGATTGATGCTTTGTCTACCCCAGTGACAATGGCCAGCTTAGAACCGATGAGATGATTCCCGCAAGCCTGGAATGGAACACCCTGTACGCTGTGGTCTTGGTAATTTGATTAATAATGATGCATTTTACAATGATGACTTTCAACCCTCAAACCTCCAGAACCCCCCAAATCCAAACCAGAAAAGAAAAAAAGCTTAACAATATTCTAGCTCTCATCAGTTCATGTCAAAACTACAAACCTAATCCAAGTAGGTGAAAGTTACTTAACTCACGATTATATGAAAACCAATTTCAGTGTCGCTAATGTTTAAAACAGACGGGTGCTGTGTTCAACTTTTTTTGGTTTGTTTTTTTTTTAAATGGCACCAGCGTTTCCATATGGTTTACAATCCTAATTCCAAAAAGCCGAAGTGTACCTGAATCCTTGGCAAATAGCGCAAAATACAAACTAAAGTGAATAATAAGTTGCAACTTGATATTGAGCTGGGAATTACATTTGTGCTATTTTGTTAACTTTTCTGAGGGTTCCTTTTTTAAAATACACTCGTGGCCACCCCCTGTGCACATACGAGATAAAGGGAGAGCAGACGGGGATGGCTTCTGTCCAGGTCCCTCAGCGGCCGAAAGTGAATGTGATTCCTGCGTTCTCTCCATGGAGATCGTCAGCGACAAAGCATGCAGTAAATAACCCTCCCTCACTTGAAGTGAAGACAGTCCGTGGGGGAGAACCGGCTCCATTAAAGGCTTCAAGTCACAAGTCATTTTCTCCAGAGACGACAAACGTGGGCTGCAGAGAGAGAGGCCAGAGCCACCTACTTGGTGCAGTTAGTCCCCCCCCAAAAGTCAGGCTCAACATCCCTTACCCTCAAATTAAATAATGAAGAGAAAGCTGGAAATGGCGTGTCTTGCCATGCCCCTGTGGTTTATTTTTATTGTTTTCATATGGTATTTGCTAAAAGTGTGCCGCATGTCTAGCCCAAGTGTAACTCGCTGAATTTTGAACATAGCTCCTTTTCGACTGTGTCTGCCTCCCCTGTGCTTTGTGAGATCCCTGAGGAGTGGGATGGAGCCTTTTCATCATTGTAGCTTTGGCCTCCAGTCCAGGGCCTGGCAAGGAATGTGCGTTCAATTCATGTTGATGTGATGGATGGATGAGTGAATGGATGGATAGAAAGGGATGGGTGGTTGGGTGGGGAGGTAGGTGGGTGGATGGGTAGATGGATGGATGGAGAAACAGGTGGACCAATCAGTCAGCAAGTCTCCCTCTTTTCAAGCTCCTGTTTTCAAGGTACCCTGGTATTGTGATTGTTCTATAAATGCACGGCATAATCGTTAAGTTCCTGACCGGGCACGGTGGCTCACGCTTGTAATCCTAGCACTCTGGGAGACCAAGGCGGGTGGATCGTTCAAGGTCAGGAGTTCGAGATCAGCCTCAGCAAGAGCGAGACCTCGTCTCTACTAAAAATAGAAAGAAATTATCTGGACAACTAAAA